>CAJUYH010003307.1:0-33366 GCA_910591685.1 Galerucella tenella | reverse complement strand
TGTTACTCTCGAACTTTCGTCTTTTTTCGTAAAGTTGCAATCGATTTCACTTGATATCTCTGATAAAATCGGATTTATCGACTAAAAATACTAAGGATTACTACAATCATCGCCCAATGCGGGAGCCGCGCGGCGAGAGTGCTCATCTTAAAATCGCTCTATCTTTTTTTCTACTGCATATTACTAGCTCAAATTTTCCCAAAAACTTCCTCGATTTCTAAATTTCAATACTGCGTATTCAGATATGAACAATTAAAAACTTCCTTACTCAACTTTTTCCATCGTACGTAAAAAGTCAAACATTCGAAAAAAAAATTCTTCAATTTATTGCTCGAATGTAAAATGCTTTGGGGATTTCGGACTAGTTTTATTGTCTCTAGAATTGGTTGAAGAAGACGTCATTAAATTTTCGTGAGTTGATTGTCGAAAATCATAAAATCGTTTTTTTCGCATTTTCGGTTAAAAAGTCAATTTTGACCATGTTCCCCCAATTTTAGAAAAAAATAAATGACATATTCGTGTTCAGCACCCTCTAAAATATAAAGATAGACTGTTTTTAGCGACTAGAACGAGGTTGGTCGGTATGTGAAAAAAAGGGGGTGTTCCTCTCCTCTAATAGTCCCTGTTAAATAACTAACAGATGTAGGACTTCACCAAAAATATTCATCTTCATCAAGCGTCACAGGGAATATTTCAAACTATAACTTCAATTTTTGAGACAAGTCTAATCGCCAGTTGTGTTGAAAAGCCCAGAATAGATTTTTCACTCAAAACAGTCCAAAAAAATCAAGTGCAACAACTAGAATGTGGTTTTTATTGAATAGTTTGAGACATTCAACTCACCGCCTGGACACGACTTTTTAAGTACTTTCCTAAGGTATATATAAAGATTTTTCTTTGCAATCGACTTGAAAGTCTTGGAAAAAGGTGTGTGAGATTGGGAGTCTGGAAGATTTTGTAAAGAGCAAAGCTATAAGTCTCCGGCATTTTATGGCAAAAGGAGTTTTTAAAACTTATCAAACTAAAACAAGATTTATAATTCACGTTGAAGTTTTCTCTCTAAATGAGTGGAGAGAACTTAATATTTAGTGGATTACTAAGACTTCATTGAAAATAGTCGTTCAAGAGGTATTTATTTTTATTATCATTTACGAGATGACTTTGATGACTTTGAATCTAAAACTGATAAAGCTTCATAGCGACATTTTATGTTACTTTGTAGTAGACATTTTAAGAAGCTTTAATTCAAGAAAAAAGTCCAAAAATTGAGTGGAGGTTTTGAATTTCCCTCATGATTTCCTTTGAAGTATCTACAAACGAAACATACCTGTGACTAGGCTCCAACATCCCGGAAAGGGGTTGAAAAAAATAAATAGGTTGTTATATGGAAATTATGCAAAAACCGCAAGAGTTACTGAAAAAAGACCCAAACAAAAATTGTAGAGCTTTAAATTCTACACCAAAATGGTAGGTACTTATCACTTTTCTTCAAATGACAAGGTGGCTTCAAATAGATGGGTGGTTTTTTGAACTTTAGAAACATCACTCATTTTCAATATTGAATTGTAAGACCCTGTATGTTTTTATATTTTTGAGTAGCCCTGCATTTTCTGAGTCACACAACTTATAACATTGTGTATAGTTAAAATAATACCCTTCTTGGTGTGCGTCATCGATTGTGACGTATATCGGGATTTTCGGCATGTCGTTTATTTTATTTGCTATTTTGACATATAGCTAACCTTAAATTTGATGAATAAGATCATCAGGATTGTATTTAGCCAAATTCAAAAAGGCTATGCAATTAATAATTACCAGCTCCTATTTCTAACTGAAAATACTTGAGAACTTTCAAAATACTGATGTTTTTCCGTGTATTCATGCATATTTTTGTATTATTCATATAAATAAAACAATAAGATTAATATTCACTTTTCATAAATAATAATTGACCGTAAACAACAAAGTACAGACCTGTCAAGAACTGTCAGTGAGACAGTAGAATAAGACGTACGACTTATTGCCGCTACGAAAGTAAAGCCTTCATAGTATTTTAAACTCTTGATTGATAGGTTGAGCTTGAGCGTAATCTAAACATCAACCAATCAAATTTTTGTAAGTCAAAGATTGGGGTTAACGTTTGTAATACATTTAAACGGTTCATTATTGTGATATTTTGATTAGGATTAATCACAGACCTGCCTTTTTTTCCATTTCTTCCTACGTAATGTGTTAGAAAGACATTAACAATCGATGACGCACACCAAGAAGGGTATTATTCTAACTATAGCATTAGTGTTGTTCTATAATGACGGATGGTTATAAAAGGGTAACCATAGGTGGCTACGTAACTGACAGTTCAAAATTCATACAACTTATTATTAGCTGTCAATGATTATACCACAATGGATCATACTGTAGATAAATTCTCAATTTATGTGAAAAATTGAATAGTATGATATGGAAGCAGAATAGAGCACCGCCACATAATGTCGTTAGCCGATAGGAGCATTTAAGTAATCAATTCCATGTGTGGTTTGGCAATAGGGATACCAATAAATAATAGTGGTCAAATAGTCCCGCTCAACATCATGTAATAGCTTTTTGTGGGAGTTTTTGAAAGAAAAAGTGTATTTTGATTCAAATACAAATATTAACTCCATCATGGCAAAAGTTCGCGCGAATATTGAAAGTTTGAATGGTCATAATAATACAATATCTGATTCATTAGAAAATTTGAAACGAGGATATTTCTTGTGCATTGATAACAATGAAAAGGCTCTATTGTTATTTTAAATGTAGTATTGTATATTGAGTGATTAATTTTGCATGAAAAATTGCGAATATCTCAATTTTTCCACGAGTTTTCATTTTTTAATGTTAAAAAAACTACCCCTCAACTCTTAGCCTCCCGAATGTCATTTGG
Organism: Galerucella tenella; assembly: GCA_910591685.1. Classification (NCBI taxonomy): domain Eukaryota; kingdom Metazoa; phylum Arthropoda; class Insecta; order Coleoptera; family Chrysomelidae; genus Galerucella; species Galerucella tenella. Next base: position 30,440 of record CAJUYH010003307.1, on the reverse strand, counting down.
GAAAAAATAATACCCATCATTTGGTGTAGAAGTGAAAGCCCTACAATTTTCATCAATAACTTTTTCCTGTAACTCCAACGGAATTTGAAAATCACCTTTTTTATTTTTTTTTCAATCCCTTACTGGGGGGTTGAGACATAGTCACACATATGCTTCGATTGTAGTCACTTCAAACTAAATAATATACAAAATTCAAAACTTCCACATCATAAAATTATGATTCAATGGACTAGTATGAGCTTATTGAATTTTAACGTACCTATCCATTTTTATCATCATTCACGAGACTTGAGTACAAAGTGTCCCATTTAAAACTGATATAGCTTAATCGCGACATTTTATGTTACTCTGTAGTAGGAATTATTATGAGAAGCTATTCATATTCACGTAAATGACAGAAAATAGTAATTCATATACCAAGGCAGTAAAGTGATTCTTTATCGGACGAGTATGAAATTATGAGACGAGCGAAGCGAGGCGAATTACGGGCGAGTCCGATAAAGACACTTTACTGACGTGGTGCATACACAATTTTATCGCCCACTGCTCAGATATCAGAAATATAAGAAACTGAGGTATATTTTATATTATTTTATTGTGACAAAGTAAACAGCACATATAGAACAAATCTACTTATTATTTGTTATATTTAAATTGAAGGTACACCCTGGAGCATTATAAAAGTTAATTTCTGGAGTCAAAGAAGTTCCAACAATAATTTGTTATGAATAAATCGCAAGAAAACCATTATCGAGCCGTAATAGGGAGAAGCGTGACACTGACAGATGATGATTTTCGAGTAATGTCAAAGTCAAAATACTTTTTTTCAAGACCGACCAGAAAATATACACTTTCTGGACAATTTTTAGTCCAGAAACTAACGTTTTGCCGATCAAGACCGGAAAATAGACGCCAGGGACCGGAAAAAGCTTTTTCCTCCTACCCCTATAGAAAGTACCCACTTTCCTCCCTCAAATCAGGGAGGAAACTCATACTTTTTTTCCCTAGGGAGGAAAGTATTTTCCTCCCCCTCATTTCAAGTAAGTTGTAAACGATGAAACTTGTGAATTCATTATATTCATATTGTTTCCATAATTTTTAGAACATCCTGTATATCCTGTTTTTTGGTGAAAATCAAACATCAATGTTACTTCAACGTAGTTCTTCAATACAAATTTCAACTTCAGGAATCTTATATATACGTTTTTTGAGTTCAGAATAAGAAAAGCATAGTATACTGTGGCTCACTGACAGTAAACACGGCGATTTACTTTTGAGGTGCAAAGTCGCTACATTCATTAAACTTAGTTGAATTTTTGAAAAATGGAGAGCGATTCAAGTGATTTTGAATTTCCAAATACACCACCTAATATTAAGGAACCAGCTAACATAGCGTCATCAACCTTACTACCACAAAAATCTAGAGACAGGTATGAAAAACAATATGCACAATATAAGCAATGGGCTGAAGACAACAAGATACATAAATATTCAGAGAATGTTTTACTGGCATATTTTTCACTACAAGGAAAATCATTAAAAGCTTCAACACTTTGGTCTAAATATTCAATGCTACGCTCAATGATACAAATGAAGGACAATGTCGATATTAAATATCCAAAGTTGATTGCATTTCTAAAACGTCAAAATGCCGGATACAAACCAAATAAACCTAAAACTTTTACAGGAGAAGAAATAAATACAATCTTAATGGAAGCCCCCGATGGTGTTTTTTTATTAATGAAGGTGAGAAATGAAATCACATGCAAATAATTTAATTTTTGATATAAAATATCCATAGGTAGTCCTTGTTATTGGAATTTCTGGAGCATGTCGATGTGATGAGCTTATTAAAATGACTATGGATTATATTGAAGAGAAAGACAATCTTTTAGTCATGAATATCCACACTTCAAAAACGTATAAACAACGAACTTTCATTATTAATACTACAACAGGTAACGGCCCAAATTTTGTTCAAATCGTTAGAAAGTATATCCGTCTACGTCCTAAAACTGAGCATAAACGATTGTTGGTATGCTTTAAAGCAGGCAAATGTATAAATCAAGTGGTTGGCAAAAATAGTATATCCAAAATACCACAAAAAATTGCAGAATATCTTAATCTTTCAAATGCCAAACATTACACAGGGCACAGTTTCAGAAGAACTTCAGCAACTCTGTTAGTAAACGCTGGTGGGGATATTTTAGCTCTAAAACAGCATGGCGGTTGGAAATCAACCAATATCGCAGAAGGTTATGTAGAACAATCTTACACAAAAAAAGAAAAATTTCTGATTAAATTATGGGAAATAATGTAGAACCTGAACTTGATCAAAATCAGCCAAGCACTTCTAGAAGTTACCACCATTACAATGTGCTAAGCGAAAATATTTCAAATACTAAAGCTCCTGTTCAAACCCTATCTTCTTCCAATGGTGTTCATATAAGTGCTGCTCAAAACTGCACATTCAATATTAACATAAATAACTCTAAAATATAGTTAAACAATACTATGTACTTAATTGTATAACATATATTGATAAATTTGTTTAATAAATAATTCTTGTGTTCTTAATTATATTCGTTACCTATTTGTGTCGTAAATAAATTTTCCAAAAAAGGTGGGTAGGAGGAAAAATCATATGTATCACATGGGAGTAAAGTGCCTTTTCCTCTCTAGTGATATAAATAGCTATTGCCGGTCCCTGACGTCCATTTTTAATCCATTTTTCCAATCGCTTTTTTATAATACGATCTACCTTGATTCCGTTGCTATGGTAACAACGTTTCGATATATTGTCGAGTGATGACGGCTCGTTGATTTTTAATTTGTCGCTTATGTCAAACTCATTATTTTATCTGGTTTTAGTTTTGTTTATCACTTTTTCTACTACCGTGTGTAAAGTACGTACTTTAGACACATTTTCGAGTGCGTAAAACTTTATTTTACGCACTAGTGCGTAAAGAGTTTTACTTTACGCACTAGTGCGTGAAGAAAAAAATCCAATATGTATGTAGTTATAGATATCTAGTCTTATAAAAATATAGGTATAATAAACGGATATTAAATCTAAGTTTTTTTCATAAATTGGAGATAGAAACCTATAGAATTCGGTAAAGTAACCTAATAATTATTGTTAAATAATTATTGAGTACTGGAAATAATACGGTAAATAGGTATAAGTTGGCGGTGAGTGACTGACATTTCTTTGTGAATTGAATCTGACATTTAAAATTCAAATTGAGATCTTCCGACTATACCTAGAGTAAGCAATTGTATTTTATATTTAGGAATTGAATATTTTTAGAAAACTATGATGTTGTTTTAGATTATTATAAAAAGACTCTTCTAAAGAAAAATTTAACTTACTCTACGCACTAGTGCGTAAAGAAAATTACTATTAAACTTTAGTATTTTAATTACATATTCGCTAGTAGAAAAAATATTGTATGCAATTCGTGTGTAAAGACCTTTTTTTCGACTCATGTGATTGTCGCATTCGCATGCGGCTCATGCGACAATATTCACATTCGTCAAAAAAAAGGCTACTTTACACACTAGTTGCATAAATAACTATTGTTATAAAAATTAAAATAAAGAATTGAATGTATATCGAAGTGTCCGTCTTAAAATAGTTATTTTCCTAACAAGTGCGGAAAGTGATACTTTCCCGCACGCGACTGCAGTTGACCCGAACGACGCGAAGCGGAGTTCGGGCAAGCTGTCAGGGGCGGGAAAGACACTTTACGCATGAGTTAGGAACATTATTTTTTCTACGACCGTATATACAAAAAAGTATATCAACCCATTTTTCAAAATTTATTTTATTTTAACATACATAAAAAAAATTTAGACCAAAAACTATTATTATTATTATTATCAATTATTATTATAAATATTAATATTAGAAACACAATTTGTTGCATTCTTTGAATTTCTTAAAATTGCCGGTCCAGTGGAGTTATCTGGTGTTAACTGGTGAGTGAATGACGTTGATGAAGATGGCATCGTTTCCAGGTCACATAAAGATGACGATGAAGGTGACGGCAACAATATTAAGTCATTTGTAGATAAAATAATTTCATTTGATATATTTTTCTTATATCAAACCCGGGTGGTTTGATAGTTGTTTTGTGGCACTACTTTAAAGAATTTACAAGGTTATATCAAAATATTTTCATTATTTTATTTTCAGAAAATTAAAAATGCAACAAAAAGCTAGAAAACATGTTGATTTTATTTGTTGGACTATTTATACACCTGGTATAAGAATAGTTATAACTTCCGAAGTAAAAAACTATCTAATAAGGTCTTAATTTGCATAATTTTACTTTCCCGCACTAGTGCGGGAAAGTGACACTTTCAAAGCTAAAATGCGTGCGGGAAAGTGGGTTAAAGCGCACGGTAGTAGAAAAAAAATATTGTACGTCACGCACCCGAAAATAAGTGTTTTTCAGGTCTCACCAAGCTTCTGCTTGTCTCGACCTGAAAAACACTACTTTCCGGTCTTGTAACGTAGATTACTATACCAGACGCATAATATGTCACTTCACCAGACGTATATGTAATCTGTTTGCTTACTTCCGGAAATCAATCTGATAATTGACGGTCTTACTGACGGTTGGCGATAAAGAACATTATCATCCCACTCAATTATTACACTTAATATAAATTCTATTCAAACATTTTGAAAAGAATACAACTAATCATTCTTTGATAAACGTGCATTGTTACGAAACCACTTCGACGATATTGCTTTACCTCCTTGTGCTTTTCAAATTACTCCGCTTTTCCGGTATTCGCACCCTAGAGCTGTTAATAGAAAAATTTCATTCAGTACGTGAAAACAACGTAATCGAAATATATGATAATGCAGAAGGCGTTGTTATTTTAAAGAATGAAGTTATTTCTAGTTAGTTAATCGATTTTCAACAAAGAAACTTTTATTTGAATCGATTATTTTGTCGTAAAATAGTAATAACAATAGCAGATATTTCCAGTGAGAGTTTCGTGTTGCTTATGGGTTCTATTTGAAAAAAAAACTACCCCGATTTGAAAAACTCGTTCAATTTCTTAAATGTTGAATTTTCTATGATTTTGCAGGGAACATAAGATTTGGTTAGCCGAAAGTTGCGAATGACTGGCAGTCGTGTGTTCACATTTTGATCTCAGCACTGGCATAAAATGTATTGTGCCGATTTTATTTTTGTAATCGACAGAATTTGCGAACGGCTAAGTTTGTCAATTCCATCAATTTTAAATACTCTTCCCAGTTAGCAGTCTCACCACAGTTTTGATAGTGCTTCTGTCTTTATTCAGTAAGTCTGATCTCTTCACCTTGTAGTTGTCCTGCTCAGTCCATCTGCCAGTCCATTTATTTCTGTGCTACTAACTTATCAGTAACACTTTTCTTGTCGTTTTTGCAGCGCTGCAGAAGAGCTCTGCATGGGCCACAAATATTATTAACGAGTCTATTCTAGACATTTCATCTGCGTTTTCGTAGCACTCATGGTACTACTGTCCTGGAGCAGCTACCGTATCATAGCCAAAGTCTCCCAGTAGATTCAGAGCACGCATGCACACAATCCCATACTTAATTGTAATTATAGGCCTTTATGAAATCGAGCGTCTTTATCCTATTCTATCTGTTGATATGAAAATTGGATGGTGTGCTTTGTTCTACCTATTAATTTCTACTACCGAAACGTCACGTCAGCTTGGAAAATTGTGACAAATTTAGTTTGAATTACTTTGCTATCCCTGGGACCTCGGCTCCTACGCCCTCCTTTCTGTAAAGTTGCGTTTGGGTATACTTAGTTCCATTGAAGTATTCTCCTTCCGGCTGTCAGAGTGATATAAAGAAGCAGTCGTTTAGTCCAGATATGGCTTTCAACGCTTTGAATGATCATGCGCAGTTAACATTTCTCGTGAGAATGTAATGAAGTTTTGTTTTGGATAAATATTAGATTGATATTGAAAATTTATGCCAACAGTTATGTAAGTGTTCACCAAAACAAACATCGTCAACAGTTATGGCAGATCTTTCCTTCAATATATATTATGACAATTGTTATTGTTTTTGAAACTGGAAAATATTATTGTGAACCATTAGGTGAAGCATCTCGTAGCGTTACACCAGCTATGACTCAGACGACGCCTGCACAACACTTTTAACACATTTTGCAGCTTGCAAGGATTCTACAGGAAATAATTTGGAACACTTATTGTTTTTTGAATTGCATCAGAGGTATTTTAACTGGAATTCATACTTCATTAAATATTGATGATTTCGTAATTATTAGTTGAAAAAAAACCAGGTATGTGCTATCGTTGTATTCCAAATAGAATGACACGCTATTATCAATGACAATATACAGGGGGTGCCATTTGAAAATAAAAAGTGAGGGTTATAACTACCACAGAGCTGTCAAATGTAAAACATTTTTTCATAAGTTATTAGGAAGGTACTTTTATGCCATTCAATGCAGTTTTTTCATTTATTAACTATCTCGTCGAGATTACTTGGGACACCCGGTATTAATTCGTTGACTAATATAACTGAAGATCGTTTGAAAAATGGTCGAAATAAAAAACATCAGCACACAATTTAGCAAGGAACGACTGAAAATATACATTTATATGTCAAAAACGAAATGGTGCGTTCATTTTATTTTTCTTTCCGTAACGTCAAAACCATAACTCGCGAAGAGCACAAACCGTATATAAAACTTGAAAATCAATACAGCAGATTTTTGTCCTTCCTCTTCTGCAATAAATCCAAGATTTATATTATATAAAAATATATTTATTAAAAAACAGTATCAATAAAAACATTTCTTTAACGTACACAGTAAAAATTATATTGTACTTGAAGTAACCCGATATCGTAATACAATCAGTCAAGGAAGTACCAGAGGTCGATCATTCAAATATTTCAAGAAAGGCCAGTTGCATAATCAAAACTTAAAAGCAGGTCACCGTTATCTCTTGACTTATCTTGATAAACGTTGGAACCTGTACATGTCAGATTTAAAGTTCAGAGATAATTTGCTTCGTTGGCTGTTTGAACTCAATTCGTTTTTCTGGACTTTTTCCTGGATACGGCTATTTGATTTACATAAAACGGTTTGGACTCGATAAAACAATGAATGGACAACAAGGAACGTATACAAAAGATATTCAATTAAATCTGAAAAGTTTTTTCAAAAATATTTTCGGAAACGCAAGTCGCTTGGGTTGCTTGGGTCAAGTGGTTTCGTGGTCGATTCAACTTGGGGCTTGATAATGTTTGTACTTGTGCGCACTTGTGCGCACATTTCGATACCTAGAATGTTGTTTGTACCAAGACAGAGCAAAACAAGATGGCAGCGTTATTGCATCTAGGTGATGTTTTCAGCAATATTCAGCGAAACATGCAGTCATATCTCATCTTCAAGTCCCAGGAGATTGCAAAATACAGGCATATTCATCCACAATATTAAATACTCTAATTAAATATGAAATTGTTAATTTTATTCGACTTTCTTTGTTATGTTATTTGCTGTCAACAAATTTGCATTCTATGTCAGTGTCAACTGTCTTGAAAAAACCGTTTGATAACGTCATTTGCGATAGAACGTCCCCAGTGCTCTACTGAGGCATTTCAATCTAAAACCACTCAATATTCTTCATTCTTCAAGTACTCTTCCAATAAATATTATCATGAGCATTGAGAAGATATTTATGTCAGAATTTTAAATAATTAAAAATATTTTTATCAGTGTAAAATGTCGAGATGTAATATTGTCTGTAGAAAAAGGAAATTGATATCTAGATACGTTGAAAAGACAACGCTGAAGCCGTCGGTTGACAAGGAAGTCAAATAAAGCTTAAAGGCATCCAGATATTTTGTTTCAGTCATTAAAAACATCAATGATATCCAGGTTTTATTCGGAGAAAAAAAATTTTAGAATATTCGAGTTCTCATTGTTAGATTGAATCAAATGGAATAAAAAGGAATGGATTATATTATTATTTTGAATAAATTATTAAAAAGTTAGTATACAGGGTGCGGCAGATAAACGGTAAATTAGAAATATCTCGAGAACTAAAAGTATCTGAATTATAAAAATTGGGATGAAGGGTTTTGAATAATGAGCTATTCAATGGAAATATTGCCGTCACCATTATACTTCCGGTTACACCGGAAGTTGCACATAACTTCGTAATTTTTAATGGAAGACCCTGTATATTTTTTAATTTTAGAAATATTCACGATATTCTGAACATTTTTTGTTGATACTTCCCTATACCTATTTTGAACCGTTTTTTGAGTTGTGATGTTTTGTATGAAAATTATACTTTTTCACCATGTACATAAAATTTAATATCCTCTAATGTAATTTGAATAAAAGTTCAAATTTCCTAGGAACTATTTACCACATACCGCTATATTACTTACACTGTGAAGTTACCTTTTTTATTATACAGGGTGCTGTCAAAATTGGAATAAAAACGGAATCCACAATCTTTGCGTAATTCCTTTTTTTTCAATCGGACACCCTGTATGTGATTATTTATTTTACAAGAATACGTTGCCCACTATCGATATGTATCACTATTCCCTATACCTATCTCCTGCAGTTTTCAAATACATCAGCTTTATACATTTTTGGCACAAAAAATTAGTTTTCTTATATTCTATGTGGTTTTAATACATTGAGTTAAACACTCGGTTAAACATTGAACAATTATATAGATACTATCAAAGATAATAAGGCACTAGCTTGTTAATGCAACAAATGTTTAAAGTGTTGCCCATCAACTTCCAAACATTTATGGACTCTTTTAAACAGATTCTCATTAGTAGCTTTCGATAGTGATTCTCCATCTATTTCGTTAAAAACGTGGAGGACTTTGTTTATCATATTTTCCTTAGAAGTGACATGTTCAGTGACATGTGACAATTGTGGGGATCTTGGTGGCCAGAGAGACGGAACTTTATCAGCTATCCATCTATCATTAGATATTTCATCAAGCAATGTGCCTACTTCTCGAAGATTGCGAGCCGGTGCACCATCTTGTCGAAACCAAGCTCCGTTAGCCTCATTATTAGGTAAAGCGTGCATTACTGGTACAATAATTACTTGCCGTAAGATGTTGAAGTAACGCTCTCCGTTCAAAGTTTTATGATAAATCATAAGAGCGAATATCTTATTATTTTTTACAGCACAGAAAACATTAAACGAAATGGACACTTGAAATTTACTATCCCATGTGACTTAAGGATTTTGGTCACTCCAGAAGTGACTGTTTTGGCGGTTGAACAAACCATTTTCAGTAAACTTCGATTCATCACACCAAATAATTATTTTTGTAAAATCTTCATCTTCTTGGCATTTCATTAAAATCCATTCACAAAATTCTACACGTCTTACATAATCTCCAGGATGTAAATGCTGAGCTAGTGTATACGAATAAGGGGTCCAATGATGTTTTTTTTTTTAAATTCTGTGAATTGTTCTAGTCGACACCTCTTACAGTTTCTCACATTCCCTTAAGGATGAATTTGGATGAGCTGCAAAATATCCCAGGATGTCTATTTGTAAATCCACATTTATTCGACATGTGTCTTAGGCTTATTTCTTTTACTTTCAAACGGACCAAACTGGGAACAGTTGTGTAGGAAACGTTTTAAAGTTTTATGATTTGGTCGAGGCTTTTCAGGATATCTCTAAACAAACACACGGCAAGTTCTCACCGTGAATCATAGTTAAATTTAAGGAATCATCATTTGTATATCCTGAATGTGCCATTATTATTCCATTATTCCATAGACAACTTGATAAATTAATTTTTTGTGACAAAAATGTATAAAGCTGATTTATTTGAAAACTGCAGGAGATAGGTATAGGGAATAGTGATACATATCGATAGTGGGCAACGTATTCTTGTTAAATAAATAATCCTATACAGGGTTCCCCATTTGAAAAAAAAATTACGCGAAGATTGTGGATTCCGTTTATATTCCAATTTTGACAGCACCCTGTATGATAAAAAAGGTAACTTCACAGTGTAAACGATTAAACGGTATGTGGTAAATAGTTCCTAGGAAATTTAAACTTTTATTCAAATTATATTAGAGGATATTGAATTTTATGTACATGGTAAAAAAGTGTCATTTTCATATAAAAAAACATAACAACTCAAAAACCGTTCAAAGTAGGTATAGGAAAGTATCAACAGAAAATGTTCAGAATAACGCAAATTTACAGGGTCTTCCATTAAATATTACAAAGTTATGTGCAACTTCCGGTATAACCGGAAATAGAATGGTTACGGCAATATTTCCATCAAATAGCTCATTATTCAAAACCCCTTCATGCCAATTTTCATAATTCAGATACCTTTGGTTCTCGAGATATTCCTAATTGACCGTTTATCTGCCGCACCCTGTATAGGATGTCCAAAGTTTATACTTAATTCAAATTTGTAGTAATGTGTATTTTCAAGGCCATTGTATAATTTGGGAAGTTTTGATTCCGAGAAAATAAGAGCAGGACGTTCTTTAAATTTCTCAACTTCTGTTCTGTAACGTTGTTACTATTTTTCCAATATCCTGTAGTATATATTTTAGTTTTTTTTTATTATTACCAAGATCACCCTCTTTCGTATCTAGTTGTTAAATTGGGGTATTAATAATTATTTTGGTATATGTTTATTAGTTTTAAAACATCTGGTATATTGTACCTGTATGATTTACGATACCGTTCGCGCAAATCAGTCCGCGCATTTCTTGAAATTTTTAAGTAGGAGACCTCCTGAGTGGTGTCGAAAGAGAAATTGATAAATTAGGGCTTTTGCTTTGCTATTGGGCTCTCTTGCAACTTCCAACCATTCGAGTACCAGCTGCTGTTATCCTACCGACCGTTTCCGGACACTGATTTTCGTGCACGAGGTAATTATGTTGTAAATAATTTTTTTTCCGTTATAAATTCATACACACCTGACTTCTTTCAATTTAACATTGTCATTGATAGAATCTATTTTTGCTTATTGCTTGCTTAATTGTAGTTAAAGTTTTCTGCGTATTTGTGTACTATTCCGGAATAAAATTTTTCTTGTTGGCTTCACTTTTTGGGAAAAGAGATAATTATTATATTTGAGAAATTTCAAGGATTGTCGCTGCCAGGCAGGTAGATCCTTGGGTGGCTCTGAAAATATTGAAAAGAAACCCGACCGAAGGAAACAATTCGTTGGAATATATTCAGATATTTGATCAAAGACAACTTGGAATAGTCTCGTACGTGCACGCTGCCTTAGCAGGTGCAAACCTTTCGAGGGTTTTCCAAGGCGTTGAGCGAAATAATCTCACGCGTGTTCGCTGCATAAGCAGGATCACAAAGGAGAGGTTTTCGGATTCTGTTGTCTAACTTTCTTTTTAGTAGCTTATTTAGCACCAACGGCCGTGGTAACGTCAATCTAAAAAAAAGGTTCCGATCCCCGTGACTGGTAGTTTCATTTTCCGATAGTGGTGAACAATTAAAGCCTGTTTCCCATTGCGTGCTACGTTGAGGTCAAGAACAACAGACCCCTGGAATTACTTAACCTCCATCTGTTGCTACCCTGGTAACTCTAGACGCTGCATTTTCAAGAGTTCGGTGGAGTAAACCATCCCAAAAATCTGGCGCCCGAGAAAATCTAGTAGATACTGAACCCGTGGGTGTCATAGTGACGTCCGTAATTATAGTAAAGAGAGAAAGTACGTCACAGTTCATAATAAATGAAAATGTAACTTAATTTTATGAAGAGAAAAAATATAACTGTAACTACCCTTCCACTCTGTATAGTTTTTGGAAATTTTTCACTGGTTTTTATTACCAATACTTTCAATATAACTGCACAGAAAATATCAGTTGTCGAATTATTTGACTGTTTTATGTAATAATCTCTGTATATACACTGTGTTTTTTGTAAAATGTGACATAGGAATTTCCGTACAAAACTGTCAAACGCGAGCTAACTTTTTTACCAAAAAGTTTTCATGAAAAATGGTCGTTGGAAAATAAGCTCAAATACACTTTTAATTTTCTCATATTCGCTCTGGTCTAATGAAAAGAATGGATAGTTATGTTTTAAAAAGTCGAACTTCATTTTCATACCACTTTCGAATACCTACTTTCAACCGCGTAGGAGATAGCCATACGGGTAGAAGCACGAGAAATTTGAAAGTTAAACGTGAAGTATCGTGGTTAGATTTCCCGCAGTGGTGTTTTTAGTATTCGAAAGTGTTGTGAAAATGGTGTACTACTTTTTCAAACATAATCATACATTTTTTTATCAAACCAAAGCGAATTTAAGAAAATTAAAAGTGCATTTGAATTTATTTTTGAACGACCTCACCAAATCTGTTGATATTCTTTATGAGCGCTATTTGGTAAAAAATTCAGCTTGCGTTCGACAGTTTTGTACAGGAATCCCTATGTCGCATCTTATAAATAACAAGGTGTATAGCTCGTATAGTACAAAAATCGCTCTCCATGACGTCTGTCATAACTGCCCAAGTAACATGTTGGTAACCTTTTAACTACCAAAATGTTATGTTAGTGGCTTATAACGGTTTCGCGAAAAGCTTTTCTGGTTTATTAGACAACTCTGGAATACCAATTTGCTTATATTACTAGTTAGTTCTATTATATTGTGATAAAAGCGATCTTAGATAATAATTAGAAGACCTCCATATAACAGTTTGTTAACTGGTTTATACACCTTTCTATGATGACCATTAAGCAATATAGAAGCATATTTTCTACACTTTTAAGTTCATACTTTATAGTTTACTTTATAGTATACTTTGTAAACGTTTATATAATCGATTCATATAATAGTTTGATGATTTTAAAAAAATAGCGTTGATAAACTCCACAGGATCAGATGTCGTTTTCTGACAGTTATTTAGAGAGGGACATGTGATAATTTTATAAAAGATTGTAGCTCGATAGCGGTGCTATATAACAAGTTTATCCTAAGCTTGAAAAATTCTGTAAGTGCTTTCCAATCAGTACATTGCCATCATGAGTGAGATTTCAAAAAATGGAAAAATATTAAGAAAAGTGGTAACTTTAAACGCAAGGTAAAAGGTAAAATTGCTAAGATGATGGCAGAAATTCAAATGATGTCCAAGTTTGAGTCAAACTATCAGTTCAAAACGAAATTAAGATCGTGGGCAGTAAGTACGGCATAAGTAGAAGCACACTGCTCTAAAAGAACTCTTAAATATTGTTAATAACCGATTGTCAAGTGCAGCGTTATACCAAAGAATCCAAGAACTTTTTCATGGACACCACCTAACATAAGTGTAAAAACAATTGATTTGGGGGAATATTGGCATAACGGGATTGAAAATCCAATAGAAACTGTTTTAGAATATGTCAAAGATATACCACCTACAATTTCAAAAGTTGTAGTTTTAACCACTATAATGGAACGATTATATCCCCTTTTAGCGAAATAAGAGAGTCTACTTGGTCAGGACTAACTCCAGTTCCCACTGCTCTTGACGGATGAAAAACCAATGGGCGGCTGATGCCGGTTAGAAAAAACAGTGTTGTCAAACGTTAAGTTAATTCCCCAGATAGATACATATAATAACCTTGAAAATAATAAATAAAATGTCACCAGAGAAAGAGATAAAATATAAACCACAGAAAATTTTAGATACAGTTATTAACGAAAAGTATTTTGATATAATAGACATTGTATTAATACAAAATGTATAACTTTGTCATACTTGACAATAACCGGCAAGTAAATCGGCAACACCGATTATTTCAAAAGAGGCGTTAACCTAAAATATATACATTTATCAAACTATCCATATTAAGGAGTTAATAGAGTAATATAAGCTCTTAAATTCCTTCCATAAAACTATTGAACTAGCGGTTTGCATTTTCTCATATATACCCATTACCGCCATATTGCAATCTAATTGCGAGTGATATGCTTCAATTCAATTTTGGTTGAAAATGAATAGATCTGAACAATTTTATAACAATTATGTACCAAAATAAATTGCTTTAATCAAAGAAATTAGTTTTGTCTGGAAGACTGTATCTGTAGAGTGGGGAGGGTGAGTGTGTAGGCTCACAGCACTTAGGCCACATGTGATCCATTGTACATCCTCCCGAGGAGTTGTCCTCCTAGGTCATTGTCCATCCTGTCCTTCTCAGGAAGGTGGACAGGTCACTAGGAGACATCTCCTTTATATCGGCAGGTGTAGGCCAAGACTCACCGAACACACACTCTCTTATTGACGATAACTCCGGACACTCGCATAAGACATGCCTGACAGTTTCATCTTCCTGTTCACACATCCTGCATAGAGGTGTGTCCACTAACCCCATAGTGTGGAGGTGTTTCCTTAGTTGACAGTGACCAGTCAGAAATCCTACTGTTAAACGTAGGTTTTTCCTGGTCATCGCCAGCTTTCCAGGGTCGCCCAGGGTGATCCTGGCAAGACTGCATCCTTTGATTCCATCCCATCTCTTAAGGGATTGAGCATGGGTGTAACGTTTGGCTAGTTCCGCAATTGTCGAAGTCGTTAGGCCGTAGGTGTCACTGGGACCTAGAATTTTTAGTCCAGCGGCGTCCCTGGCTAAAGAATCAGCAGTGCGATTTCCTTTACTCCTGTCGTGCCCTTCAACCCACCTCAGGATAATATTGTTATCTGCCGAGGCGTCAGCTGAATCTTGGTGGCACTCTAGTACTAGCCTCGATATAACACGTTGTCTGTTCAAGGCTAATAGGGCTTGTCTACTATCAGTGCAGATTGTTATGTTTTTTCCGGAAATTCCTCTTCTGGTTAGTTCTTTTGTGGCAATTGAGATACCATCCAGTTCTGTTCGAACCACGCTGGTATTGTTTCCCATTCCCCACTTAATCTTGAGGCTCAGTGCTCTCGAGTAAACTCCACATCCTGAGCCCTCTTTCATTTTTGAACCATCTGTATAAATGCGTATTGCATTTGCAGCATCTGGCTCTGTGTTCTGTTTTATTTGAATTTTGTAGGGTTTGTTAAACAGAAACCTGGGTTCAATTGCATCGTTGGCTGCCTGCAGCAGAGGTAGCGCAGTGAGCGCTTCCTGCCATAGGCTCGCCGAAGTTAATATAATGTAGTAGTGTGTGATAGACGCCATACCTACTTAAATTGGCTAAGCGGATTGACAGTTGCATTAGTTCCAAATACATAATTGATGTTTCTATTATTTAGCAATTTTAAAGTTATATAAGTATTATGGTTTCTTCTGAAAATCTTGTTTCAGATGATGTAGGTGTTAACGTCATATAAATGGTATATCAACTTCTAAATTACCTTTATGTGGTCCTTAAACAGTAACTTCAGAAAAGTGTCCATATTTACTGCGGTTTGAAGGTTAGGATATATAAACGTCGTATAAAGGGTATTTCAAACTTTTATAAGAATATCATAGAACAGTAATAATGCAGTTGCTCGTAATACCCTTATGAAATGGTTGCCTAACGTGGGCCTATTTAGAGTCATAACAGCTGAATGAGCTCTCTATATATGCTTACTTCACATTTTAAGGTACCATTTACCTTCCAAACATGATTTTATAAAGCTGTTTAAAACTTTTATATATCAATTTTTGTTACTTGGGTGAACTATGTTGCTAAGCACCTGAAATAATATGAGTATTTAGTAAATGAAGCTTATCAAATATTCTTCTCTCTATTTCGTGGAAATTTAACATTTTCTCACAAAATTACTCCTATCAACTGTCATTTTTCTCATAAAAATTAGTTTTTGCTGGCCGCAATTTGAAACTCTGTTTAACACTGAAACCTCCAAACGTTCTCATTATTGGAGTGTAACAAAAAACAAAATTAAAACTCCATAACGGTTTCTCCAACAGACAGTTGACGTTAAGTTCATGATTAAGCTACTGTGTAAAGGGATAATTGTTTTTCTCAAACATTACCATTAGTCAACCGTTACACAGAAAACACAAGCGAAGTCAGCAAAGTTTCTGGAAAATATTATAAATCAATTTTGTCGGAGTTTACGGCAAATTTATGACTACCACAGACAGGAGACGAAATAACGACGTATATTATGCTTTTGTTTGACTTTATATCGGTCCATGTTACATCCGCTTTTTCTTGACAAGTATCAGGTTGAAACCTTTCCGAATTGAATTGCTGAGAGGAACAACACACCTGGAATCCATTTAAATTCATCTATCTGTTCTTCATCTACCAAAAAAAAACCATTCGCAAAATGTCTCCAAAAACGGTTCAGTCGTCCAGGAGTACTTCAGTGTGAAGCCGATTGGATTGTGAATCTAAACTATCCAGGTGCCTACTCACAACAACTATGCTTCGCGTCTTTCGGACTACCGCGGTCACGAGATAGATATGAAATTATCTATTTTGGATCCTTAATTGATGATTGAATTTAATTTACAAAACTATTAGTTTGTTAAGACTCATTATAATATTTTTTCCGAAAATATTCAACAGAGGCAAGTGAAAATGCCAAATCTAACAACCAGGTCGAAAGATAAGTACATATCACTTACGTCCAAAGTATAATCAACACACTAAATCGTCCCTCATGATATACAGTTGAAAACACTGTGAATAATTCATCACCAAATTTCTCTCCAAAACGCTTTCTCTCCTGATTTTTTGTTCTCCTCAGTGGAAGGTAAAGTAATTTCCTCTTCAGTGGAAAGATCTTTTGTTCAAGTACAGAGCACTTTGACTAGATTATTTTGTTGACCCTAGAGTACAACTTCGGTGAATGCAAATGCCTATTCACTAATACTCTATGTCCTTATATGCACATTCATTTGGAACGGGACACGGCGTCGGGGCTATATCCGTTTGTACCACCACAATTTACTAAATGCGTTTGAGTAATTAAAGGATGATACAGGACGATGAAGGGTTGAATAACAGAAACATGAAGAGAGGTTTTGGTTTCATTAACTAATATAATATATTATATTACGAATCTTGTGATTTTTCGTCAGTATCAAGATTTGAAGACAAACTAGAGAATACACCGAGGAAAAGATTTATTTGTGACAATTGAAATCTTATTATGTCAAATAAATATGATTTTCCATATGGCCTGAATAATATTTAATTTGTCAAGAAAGGATTTGTTTCAAGTTCGGGAAGTAATATTACCTATAAATAAAACCATATCCATTGTCATCAATAAAATAAATTATCTATCGAAAATTATATTTATTCTTGTGAAAATGTATCATGTTTGTCTCGAACATTATTCATCGGAAACAATGACAAAATAGTTATATTAACCTTTGAAAGCATTTAAATTGAATAAAGTAGTTTTCCAGTAACAAATACTTATTTTTGCGGGCTTACTATATTGTTTTATCATAAGATAAATTATTCTATGGCAGAATGACATTTCTTTATCATAAAATAATGTATTGTCTCGGTAAAATATATTTCTTTACCATAAAAAAATATTTTATTTGGATTAACGGTATGTTTTTCATTTGTAAAAAATGTATCGTCCCAGCAAATTATATTTATTTGCTGGAAACGAATGTTTCTTAAAAAGACTATCAATTATTACTAAAATAAAACATACTCATCATAACCGAACCATAATTTTGATGAACAATATATTGCGTCGATGGTTAGTCTTGACACGGATTAAAATGACAGTATTTTTATAACAAACATGTTTAAATCTAATAAAATTTAATTGTCTTCTCTATTTATGCATGAAACTGTTTAGTAGGAATGCAGGATAGGAATAAACATTTTTAAACATTTTTAAAATAGGAAAGCATACATTTTTAAAATTAAACATACCTACATGATGTAAAACATAACCCTTTGTCTAACCGTGAGTGTGTTCATCAATGCTTTTCCCATGCATAGTAGTTTTTTGGAGTACCTAGATCTGACAGGTTTATTTGAGAAATGTGTATGTTTGAAGTACATTTCGCTTGCTTGCTACTTCTACCTACTTGAATATAACCTAACATTTATTTCCTTACCTCCAAAGAAATTTCACAATTTCTGGAATCGCCATGCATGTGTAACAATTCATTCATTTCTATATTATTAGACTAATTTTTGTCCAGAGCACTTTAACCACAAACTTTACAATAATCAGTAATATTGCACAAACTCATCCAATTTCACATAATATATCCTTTATCTATGAATTTCACTGACTCACTCCAAACGACCGGTACCATTCTGAATAATAGGGCAGGGTGGGGTGACAGTTATTTATATTAATTGCCACATGATTTGTGAGCTAATGTGATTTCTTACGGGTGAAGAAATATGAGATTTGGAGTAAAGAAACTTTTTTTGTAACAATAAATGTACAAATATACTCAAATAATTATTTTTTCGGTATGAAGTAGATGTTATTTGAGGCTAATAATCTATAGGCTTATTCAAAAAATGTAAATCTCTGTCAAAACTTTCAAATGATTTACTATGAAAATTTAATTTGTTGTTCTAAAGTGATGGAATATTATTCAATATGTTAGGTATTTTTCTGGGTAAGGAAAACAATTTTTACCCAAATAGCATTGTTATATTTTATGACAAAATATCATATAGTGCTTCGTGAAGAAAGAAATTACACTCGAATAAATCATTTTTTTATATCAAAATTTCCCAATCTTTTAACGCTAATATGGCTTCTTAATATTGAATAAGCAATGTTAGTAACAAAGGGGGGTCAAACAAATCAGTTTATTTGTCCATAAATAACTCTTCTCTCGGTGTACAAGGGAATAAAATAGAAAAAAACATAATATAAGAGAATTCTTTGTGGGGCTTAAATATTAAATGTGACAAAAAAAACAGTATATCCGGACGTACCTGAGAATCCTCACAGATTGAAACAAACGGCAAAATTACGGCAAAATTGTGTCAATATTACCATAGAAGGATACGGAATAGGAGAATGGCATACTGTAAAATCATATTATGGAAAATTTGGCCAGAACTCCTAACTTTATTTTGACAAAAAAAATGACTACAGGGGGGGAACACTCCAAGAAAGGTACACGGTCAGATCCTTGGAGAAAATACTGTGAAAAGAGGACCTGCATGAAATTGGGCTGAATAACAGGATCTCTGCTAGATACCCCGCGATATGGAGCACAAGAGTGTAACCCAGATCTCATCTGACTGTCAGGCACTGGACATAGATAGACAGATTCTATGAGGTGGCTTATTGCCTATTCCACTGCGACCTTTTCAGATCTACTGTGATCCTCTAAGCTCTAGATTACATAAAATGCGTTCTGCCATTTCTTCTTCTAGACGACAAAACCTGCACATATCTTTGTTTTTCAATCCCATCAGCTTCAAATGCCTATTGAGCTTACAATGCCCCGTTAACAGACCCACTACAGCTTTGACAGTTTTTCTCTCTTTGGCCATCGGATCTGCTGTAAATTTTGGCGAGTGTTCTAATATGAACTGTTTCGCTTGCCTTTCTCCTGGTGAGTTCCTCCACCATTCCAGAGATCCACATCTTTGTTTCCATTCTTGTTATGGTTTTTGCACCGCCGCAGAAGGGATCCAGTCCAACGAATGGCATTGATGACCCTTGTTTGGCCATTATCTCCGCTTTTCCGTTGCCCTTATGACCCTCGTGCCCCGGTACCCAGGCTACCGTAACATTGCCACGCTCACCCAGTGTGTTCAGGGCCTGCACACAGTGCACACCCTCCCATACTAGCTTAGAATTGACCTCTACGGAGTTGAGTGCCTTTAGCGCGGCACTGGACATAAGGAGACAAACAATCTTAGGTAAGGCAAATGTACCACTTGAAATATAATAATATCAAGAAAACATATTTATATTCTGTGTAAATATTAATTTATTAAAATCGCAGAGCGCTTTCGGCTATTAAGCCATCTTTTTTTTATCCAATTTTTTAATTTTTCATCTAATTTTTTTATTTTTTATTTTTTATATAATTTTTTTTTATTCTTTTTTTATTTTTTATCTAATTTTTTTATTTTTTTATCCATTTTTTTATCTAATTTTTTTTCATTTTTTTTTTCTCCATAAGTGCTGGATCATTTCTATTTTCAACCTAGGTCGATATTTTTTATCTAGATATAATACACCCTAACAGGGGATCATTTTAATTTTAATGTTATCCTATATTTTTTAATTTAAGACGTCAATGTGTTGTCAAAGTTTCTTGTATAAATTACCTGACGAGTAAGTAATTCTTTATCTACTTCTTTTATATTTTCCAACTTTTTTACTTACTTGCAGGTAAGCACTGAAGATGGCTTAATAGCCGAAAGCGCTCTGCGATTTTAATAAATTAATATTTACACAGAATACAAATATGTTTTCTTGACTTTCGAGTCATGTGTACTCAGCTATAAAGTATTCATGTAATAATATGACAAACATACTATGAACCCAGCTCGTCTACTTGACAGTACGGGGATAAATGGGTGGGAGTAGAGTCCTACAAGCGCAGTGTCTCCCGATATGAGAATGGCTCTTCCCAACAAAAAAAAAAAAACTTGACTCTAAGACTTTTCTCAAGAAATAAATGAAAGAAGGGGAAATATAAATGCTGCAGGTTTGACTGAATGTTCACTACAACAAAAACTAACAACTGAATGAACGAAGAACGAACCTCATCAACTACATATAACACTAGACGTTTATACCAGTGTCATTTATGAGCAAATATTCCTGTATGAGTATATAAGCAAAATATCATCTAATTTAATGTGTTTAATATGTAGAGAATATTTTAATATATCTCGAACAATCCCCTTCACAAGAACCTAGTGCTGTTAAGATAGCCGGCAACCGAAAGCATAAGTATACCATTATCTTCTATGATTCAAGCTTATTGGAGTTCGTCCACAAATTAAATATATAAACTAGTACCGAAGTTTCCACGAACTTATTTGGAGAGAGAATCCTCTTCAACTCCATTATTGATATTTGCGTATTATACTTGGGCACTTGGCGAACAACTTAACTTGTTCCTAACGCAATGCTGACAAATCTTGGAACAAACGCACGACCATAATATAGCTGTGGAAAGTTTGAGTATTTTGAAGAAGGAAGTACATCAATTCCAACTGGTAATTATTTGATGTTATATTTGGAAGTTATGAGTGATTTTTTTAACTTGGTAACATTGGAAAATAGTTTTCCAAAAAGTCTTATTTTT
This sequence comes from Galerucella tenella, assembly GCA_910591685.1. NCBI lineage: Eukaryota > Metazoa > Arthropoda > Insecta > Coleoptera > Chrysomelidae > Galerucella > Galerucella tenella. The sequence goes on along the minus strand of CAJUYH010003307.1, from coordinate 9,210 downwards.
ATTGAACAACAAACAACTTCCAAACTGAAATTATCGGCTTCCAATTATTCAACCATCAAACTGACTGGGATATTAAGTAAGTACGAACCAAACTTTTGTAGTAGTTATGAAACTGTTTTGGAATCCCTGAGGGAAGATTTTGCAGGTGCTTGTATTTTTTAGTAGGAATAAAATTTGGCTCATCTCGTAAGAGAGATAGTTCGTCAAGAAAAACACTACTTCGCCCAGATCTTGATGAATTAGTGATATTGAAATGTTCTTATTCGAAATCGGTTTGGTAGAATAGTCTTCCACCATTATTAAATGTTCTCACTTTGTAAAAGAACCAGTCATTTCCATGTTAAGTACTTCAAATGGGTTGTTAGTACTGCACATTCGGACTAGTTGTTACCAATCCCATGGGGTCATTATTCGATCCTTTCTGTAGTCATTATTTGAAACATGAAGAGATATTTTCCACTCATCCCACCTAACGCAGAATCCTCTTTTATTTGTGGCATTGTACACAGTGTAGTTGTAGGTCCATAGTTTTAAAAAGTAGAAGCTTCGACCGTTTGTTAATACTGGGGTAGGAAGACATTGCTTTAAGTGAACACAAACCATAACAGTGGTCTTTTTATGTTCCACAGATTCCTTCTTATCCTTCCGCTTCAAATTATATCCAATCGAGGATTCATACTCTTCTTGTAATTTGGATTTCCATGCAGCATTTTCGGCAACATGTATCTGCATTCAGCCATTCTTAGGCGATTTAACTTACCTAAAAATGTTTCTCATCACATTTGGATCGGAACAAGCTATACATTCCAGGTAAATTTGAATGACTGCCCAAATATTTCCTTGAATATTGATACTCGTCATTGGGGAACTGACTTATGTGTAGGTACACCCTATCTTACGAAGCCTAAAATTCCGTATTTCTCAATATTTTCATCATAAAATGCTTATTAACGATGCTCTATCCTGATATAAAAATTCTTGAGCAAAATATTTCCACAAAACATTTTTCTCTGATAGTGGGCCCAAAGGTTTTTTTCGCGGTCAAAAATTGTTAGCTCTGACGCTCATGCTATCATTATTCTCAACCCATCTATCATCTCACAAGTTTTTAGTACGAACTCCTAGTATTCTCTGTATAGTACATTTAACTTTTCACATTGTTTTTATTATCACGTAAAAGAGTGAGAGAAACACCGAGGATAGAGAGTATCGCCTGTTACTGTACAGCAATACCGGGAGATGATGGAAGAGGCAACAAGAGAGAACGACATTCCATGATAGATGAACCTCTAAATCACGAAAATTTTGACGTGGTGACAAGTTGTTTAAAGCTCGGACATGTATCAGCGAAAAACTGACATCTGCCTATTGTGATGAAAATGAAACGAACAATAGACCGGTTTCGAGACTTGCCACAAAAGTTATTTAATCGTGATTTTGCGGTATATGATTCTCTCTCTCTGTGTGTGTGTATGTATATGTGTGGTTTGTCCATTGAAAGTTCAGTCTTTTGAAACGGAATGAGCTTTTCTCATGCATTCGATCATTTATATACATTCAGATCGCTAGAAAAATTACTTGGGTCGACGAAAATCACGTCAAAAGTACGCATATAATGAAACTGTTTTTATATCAAGATTTACAATCATTCATTATATTGTACGCCCAATACCCTCCATTTTCCAGTTATAAGACCTTGAAAACAATTTATGATAAAACTATGGAATGTTTCATTTATTTTGAATCCTGTAAGGTTCGCGACCCTCGGAATATCGCAACAATTTTGGAACTTTAGTTCTTCACGTCAGGTTATGTTTGAGCGCAAAAGATCTGACCATTACGTTACGTTACGCTACGTTATGTTACGTTGCTTCGTTATGTGCCTTGCTTGCGTGCTTGTGCTCTCTCCTTAGTCTCTCTCCCGTTCACGAAGCAGCGATTCATATGCTCCGGCCAGGATTCGAACCCGGCGCCCACGTGGAAGAATGGTAGAATACCACTGAACCATGGATGCTATATTAAAATTCTATGCAAAGCTGGTATTCGCAGTGCTGGTGATCTACTTGAATTTGTTCGGATAAATTCGGAATTTATTTCAATACGATCGCGCAAAAAAATGGTATAAGCATCTCGAACGTTGAGGGTAATTACAACGTTTGTATGTAGATTCCTCCCGTAAAATTGGACAAAATGATATAAGGATTAAGGGGTCTAGCACATTTACTTTTCGAAATACAGGGTGTTGAAATTTTGAAAACTTGAATGTTTTAATTCGATAACTTTAAAATGGATGGATAAATCGATTTGACATTTGGCAGGTTGTTTTTAAATGTAGAAGGGCATATTTTGAAAGAATTAGTAGTTTGTGCAACTAGTGTGGATATGATGGCCATATCGCACGAGGACGAAGTTTGAGCACGACGCCGTAGGCGGAGTGCTCAATCGTTTGAGTGCGATATGGACAATCCACAAAAGTCGAGCAGCATATTTTTTCTACGACCCACTTAGGAGAAAATTTAGAAAATAAAAATTTCTATAAACTGTAATATAACTTCAAATTAAAAATTTAAGAATTCAATTTTATGTTTCCACTAATTTTGTGGTAAACGTACAGTTCTTGAATGTCCAATTTGCATAATGCTACGGTTTCCTTTTTTAAATATACGATGCTGTTATAACTAGATGTTGCCAGTCGGACTCCCTCATGAAGGGTACCGTACCATTATCTATAATAATGAATATTCTACTAAATATTCCAAACGTCTACCTGTTGTCGTTATTAATATAAAGCAGAATTATTATTAAAGAATGAAATTAACAATAAAAAAAAACTTCTTCACGGGGAATCGAACCTGGGTCTACCGCGTGAGAGTCTGGTTTGCTTACTACTCGGCCACCGAGGCATATGCAAATTGTTTATCTATAACGTCAAATGTATTACATAATTTTTTTTTAAAGGGAACTAAAGTTCCTACCGTGTGTCCCGCCACACGTTCTACCTTTTTTTGTTATAAGAAAGCCCTATTGCTATAATAGTTATTCACGTAATTAGTGGGATATGGACATTAATAACGCACGCATGTGAAAATTGTAAGACGAGGCCGTGGGCCGAGTCGTGTAATCACATAAGTGCGTTTATAATTTCTATCACACGTGTAACTTCCAGAATTTTACCTACAACCTATATTGTAAAATTTAACAAAAATTTCAATCCAACGTATTTTTAATAATATTGAATGCAAACATAGGGTACTGTGTATCATATTTTGTGACCATAGCAACAAAGACAAACAAGGCTGTGGAAATAAAATTATTAGTTATGTCATCAAATTTTCAAAGTTGAATGAACAAAAATCCATGAAAATGAGTTCAAGCGAAGACAATCTCCCCTCGGAAATTGAAAATGCAGCTTCCAGTGTTATTTTAAATATTCAATTCTGGTATTAATGTTTCTCGATTCTTATTATCGCACTAGTGCGGTAATGTAATCAAAAACCGCACTAGTACGGTAATATCCGTCATTATGACACTGAAAATAGTGTCAAATCGTACCCTTTACACGACAGTTGTAGATAAAACAGCTCTGAAAAGCAAATAATGGTCATGAATTTCAGGAAAAGCGTTAGATGGACAATGTTGCCAGTTCTCATTTCCGTTACCCGTGACTGCTTGGAAATTCTCTACACAAGCTTTTTCTTTTACTTAGAAATGTGTGGTAAATTCAGAATATACAGGGTGTCCCATGATTTTTTTCACAGGCTGTAACTTAGGAAGTGGAGTGGAGAGGAAAATGCAAAAATAGAGCAGAATGGAAGATAATAACTTCTGAAGCCAGGACATACAAGAAATTGTAACAATAAGGAGTGAAAACGGAGTAATTCTTCCTCATAATTGGATTTAAAAGCGCACTTGCGTTAGCCACAATCTATTAGATTTAAAGGCTTGATGATGATGATGAACTCAGGAATTAACAAATGGGCTAATTTGAAAATTGAATAATCTTTTTAGGAGCTACAGTAATTTCATCCGAGGTATATAAGGTATCTGTGATGTCATCATAGAAGCAGGGACGTCACCGCAATGGAAAAAATTCATTGAAAGGGGGGATCAAACTTAGCTAAAATGAGAAAGCTATTTATTCCAAATTTAACAGTGTATCACAGTGAGGGTACTCAAGTGGATGATTACATCAAGTTTTCAGTTTAATGCTTATTTGCAACAATAATCAGAACACTTCGACTTCACGATGATTTTGTAAGAGATGTTCAAAATGGCCTCCGTCTGCAACAACACAAGCATCGAATCGGCTAAATAGTTCACGTGTACATGCCGCATGTATCATCTCTTGTGTAAGGTTATTACAAGCTTGTTGCAAACAAAATTGAGAATTTGGTATAATTATCTACTTGAGTACCCTCACTGTGATACACTGTTGAATTTGGAATAAAAAGCTCTTTCATTTGAGCTAAGTTCGATTCCCTTTTCCATTGAATTCTGCTCATTACGATGACGTCCCTGCTTCTATGATGTCACAGATACCCTGTATACCTTGGATGAAAGTAGTTCCCAAAAAGATCTCCAAATTTTCAGATAAACCTACTCGTTAATTCCTGAATTACAGCCTGTGAAAAAAACTTGGGACACCCTGTATGGGGGAAAATTGAAAATACATCATTTCTTCAGACCACGACTACTATTTTGACCAATATTTGAGAAATGGAGCTCAATACTTATATTCGACATGAATATTTTCAAAAATGTGAGGTAATAAATATTTGTGGTGGAATTGGAATTTTTCAGGTACCATTTGACACCGGCGATGGAACTATCAGCTGGTCACACCACAATCCTAATTTGTGGACTCAGCCTACCTAGACATAAGATTTCAGTGCGTAACTTCATTACCTATATCTGTCAAGTGAAAATAATTTGGCTTAAAAATATTTCTACAAACTGGAAAAACTTGTGTATTTTCTTCCTTTTTTTGTACATTTATCTCTACAGTTAATCCCTTACCCATTTATTCATATGAGAGTATTGATAACATCGGTGCACTCTGTATCATATAGGTACTAATAGCTTCAAACAATTTTGTTTCATTTCGACCAGCCGAGCCGTATTAAAACTATTTTACAAGTTGACATTCCATTTGCATTCTTATGGTCCCCTATGGAAATATTTCAATTTAGCTAGCACATATTCAATGACATATTTTTCATTTTAATCTAAAAATTGTTCCATTATTCAGCTGCAAATTTCATCTATATAGCGTATCCTGCAAAACAGAGCCGAATACACTGAACATACAAAACGCCAGTCAATCGAAAGGTTCAACTACGAAAAAAAAATTATTTCTCCTATACCGACGACACACTGAAATTGAATTTCACAAACGAGTTTCCAAAATCCAATCAAAAGTTTCATATTCATGTGGGATATGTCGAAGATAGGCCGTTTACATAAAATCACACGCCAAACTATGACACGTTTGACAGGATAAAGTTGAATACGAGGGAGTGTGTGAGAGTGAAAGCAAGTGCGTTTGCCACTAATCATCATTTTAAACCATCATATAATTATCCAAATTCACATATTTAACAAACCAAACGCTTTAATCGGGGAATTCATTCCCTATAAGTTGTAATGTCCCTTAGGCATAAACCAGATCAAGAATGAATCCATTCGAAATCATACAAATTTTACAATTACAGAGGTAATTGATTTTAACTGTAAAGTAACATTAGATTCATGTACAATAAAGGAAGTGCATGAAAACAGAATACACCATTATTGTAAAAAATAATAATTGTAAAAAAACATTGATGGTCACTGTGCGCGAGTAACAAACAAACATTTACGTATATTACGGACAAGCCAGTGAAAGTGAACAATAATTGCAAAAGACAAGTGCTACATCGGCATCGGCAAAACAAAAACTATGAATAGACACTATATTTATGTATCTTCATCAAAGTCAAGAAAACATTTTTGTATTCTGTGTAAGAAATTTATTTAAAATTGCAAAGCGCTTTCGGCTATCAGGCCATCATCAGCGCTATACCTGCAAGCCTGCAAGCAATAATCGTTAGTAAATTTTTAAAAAGAAATTAGTAAAGAATTACTTACTCGTCAGATATGAAACAAGAAACCTAGTCATATGTCTACAACACTAGGTTTATTGTTTCATATCTGAGTAATTCTTTACTGATTTCTTTTTAAAAAATTTCCAACGATTATTGCTCACTTGCAGGTATGGCACTGATGAAATGAATTTATTCTTTTATAAAAGGGGAAGGTGTTGTAATGTCCTTCAGGCATGAACCAGATTGAGAAATAAATCCATTCTAATTTATACAAATTATCAAAAACATGATAAAGTCAAGTCAACGTTGAATAAGTAGTATGTGATTTATAAAGGTTACACGACAATAAATAACAATAATATCACATGAGTTTGAGCTTGAAGTGAAATATAAAGGGTGTACCAACCAACCGACAAACTAGGTATATGGGTTATTTTGAGAGATATCAAAAAATGTTATTAATAAAAATAGTAGATGTGTTGAAAGTTCATATTTTGAAATTATATCAAACTATAGAGTGCTGCATAACTCCGTTACAAGCCAAATATATGGATTTTAAAATTATTATACCCAATTTGGATTGGTTACATTTTTTTGAAGCTTTTGATATGAGGTTTCGCCACGTTATACAAAGTCCTTCAAAAGATATGGACACGTTTATGTGAAAATCGTAGGTAAATCAACGGTCTGTAGCTTGTTGTACCCTGTATAAAAGAAAGAATAGAATTGAAATTTAATACAATAAGGAAATATTGCATCATGTTACGAATCTCTGTTTGGCAAAATACATTTTGCGTTGATTTACCTACGATTTTCACATAAACGTGTCCATATCTTTTGAAGGACTCTGTATAACGTGGCAAAACTTATATCAAAAGCTTCCAAAAAATGGAACCAATCTGAATTTGGTATAATATACACGGGTTCCAATTTGAAAAATCATATGTTTGGTTTGTAACGGAGTTAAGCGGCACTTTGTTTAGTTCGATATAATTTCAAAATATGGACCTTCAACACATCTACTATTTTTGTTAATAAATTTTTTTGATATCTCTCAAAATAACCCATATACCGAAATTTGTCGTAAGATTGGTACACCCTGTATACATGGTATTATATTGGCCAGGATCTATTCTTATTCGATTCTTATTGCATTATTAATTCATTCATAATTAATTCTTATTATGATTCAGTTGATATTAGGTTTGTTCCCGAAGCGAGTTCCAAACATGTTATTAACATCATCTGATGCGCATGCGTGAACAGAATAATGTACCAAGTAGGTTCCAAACAAATGCCTGCTGGAACAGTTCTGAGAAGTATTCTTGGCTGAATATCTTGATGAGAAAGAAAAGAAGATATAAGCAGAGACCACCCTGATATAAGGTTATGTTATAAATATCCACTGTTCACTGACAAGATATTTTTAAGATTGAGGAATCTTTTTTTTTAAATATGAATGACTCCGTAAGTTATGGTAAGTTTAGAACAGATTAAAGGAATATTGAAAGATTTTAACAACGTTGTTTATAGATTTGGAAGAGTTTTTGTGTGTGGACATAAATTCAACTGAGATTCAGTCAGAACAAAATCATTGGACAGATACTGAACAATATACGCATTGGACAGATTCAAGTACTATGGCCCTCATCCATATTTATAAGGAACATTACAAAAAAGTGGGGAAGGCTATCAAAACTCAAAAGAAACTATTTGAAATTATTGCAGCAATTTTAAATGAAAAGTATGGATTGAATTTGACAGGGTCAACAGTGAGTAATAAGTGGAAAACCCTTGAAAGAAGCTACAAAAAGGTGGTTGATAACAATAATAAAACAGGAAGGGGAAAAAAGTATTTCAAATATGAGAAGGAAATCGATGAAATTTTTCACAAGCAAAAAAAAATAAATCCGGAGATTTTGTTAGCTGAAGATACTATTGAATTAAACGCAAATTTTCAACACAAACCAATGCCTGAAAAGGAAAATACCAATTCAAATTTAGAAAATAATAATGTAGAAAAAATAAAAGATAAACCTTACAGGTCTAGTATCAGAAAAAAAATAGAAGTGATGTACTGGAACAAATACGGCAAGATAGATTGAAATATAATAAAGAACAACTTGCAATAAAGCGGGAAAGACTTGATATGGACAGAGAAAAACTAAATGAACAAAAAAGGAGAAACATTTTGATGGAAGAAAGAAACCAATTGATAAAGGAGTACTTGAATGAAGTTTGAAAGTGTTCATCATGTTTAAACTGTTCTGGAATATTTTTATACATATTTTTTAAGAAAGTTGATTTATAATTTACTTTGAAGTACCTGAACTGGACTTTATATAGGTTAATTTGAATGTATATACTGTTGTTTCTCAAGAATATTTATTTTTTATTTTGAATTATATTTTTTAAGAAAGTTGTTTTTTTTACTTTGAAATGTCCAAACTGACTATCACAGGTTAATTTGAATGTACACTTGGAAAAATCAAACTTTAATCTTCTCAAAAAGTTAATTTTGTATTCAATAAAAAATAGATGATACAAATTATAAATTTAAAGTTCTTTATAAATAATCACGATATTGACTTCCTGCAGGAACATCTATTTCCATAAATTCATCAACTAAATTTTCTTCTAGATCTATGTCTTCTGGGCCAACATTATTTTCATTTTCAACTATATCATTCAATTCATTTATTGATAAATTATGAAGTACACAACAAGCTCGAATAAAATGGACTATATCTGGAATTTTTCGTAGCTTGCAATGAAATAATTGCCTGAACTTTTGTTTCAGTATTCCAAAACAATGTTCAGTATTAACTCGACAACCAGATAATTTTGTATTGAAAAGCCGTTGACGACGAGTTAAGTTCCCAGTATTTTTGAATGGAGTAATCAAGTGTCTAGTACAACCATATGCACTATCACCTAAAATGAAAAAAAATCCACACTTTTGTGCTAAATTATGAGAGAGAGGACTTCTTGTAAAAACTCTAGCATCATGCACAGAACCTGGAAATCCCACGAAGAGACTCCTTATTGCCATCTTATGATCACATACTGCTTGAAGCTAGAACAATATTCATGTTTAGTTTTGAGTTCATTTTATTGTCCAATGCTT
>CAJUYH010003306.1:10079-43470 GCA_910591685.1 Galerucella tenella | reverse complement strand
CGTTGGGCATGTCAGCATCTGGAATTAATTTATATGATTGTAAAGAGTGCACTGTAAATATATATAATAAATATTTAATTCTGCTATTAATATTTTTCCTGATTCTTATAATTGGGGTAATGTATTTAAAAACGCACTAGTGATGTAATATACGTTCTAGTAGGTATACGTTATTAAGACACTGAAATTAGTGTCAAATCGTACCCGTTACATGACAGTTGTAGATATACTAAGTTTTATCATTTATTTTGCAACATACAAAGTACGTTGAGTAAAGTACACACTTTCCTCCTTAAGGAGGAAACTTTAAGTTTCCTCCTTAATGTGAAAGTATTTCTGGTTATTTTTTCCATGATATTGTCGAGAAATGTTACCACCACTTCTTCAAAAAAAAAGAGAAAATATAAGTACATTCTAGTTAGTTCCAGTCGTCCAGTATTTATATTCATTGGAGTATATCGACATACAAATAGTTTCAATTCTTTCATTAAAAGCTTAAAATTTTTTCTACCATCACATCAATCGTGAGATATCGATCATTAGTAAAAGGCAGTTACAGTTAACTATTATTTATGAGTTGTTTACAAAATTAAAGACCGACTTGTTCTAGATTGGGAAGAATGTTTCATTTAGTCATTTGTTGGGTATACATATTTAGGTCAATCTGTCATAAAGTGATCACTGATTGTTATACAGTACCCACAATTAAATAACCTTACTGAATCGTGTCAATAACACCTTTGAATTCTTCAAATTTAAATATAAGGATGGAAGAGAAGGGAGAGGAAGGAATAAATAAACAAGTTTGTCCACGACCACCTAATAATAAGTTGATATTTTACCTCCTAACAAAAGGTATATGGTACCCATATATCACTAGAGTGAATTATGGTTCATAATACACTGGAGTGTATTATGGTTCATAATTCACGACTAGAGATGGGGGTACAATATGAAGTAAACTTTTAAATCTGTTTATTTTGTTCAGAAAATTTGTTTCTGAAATATATCCTATCGATCTTTAGTACTGATACTTTTCATAACGACATTTTCTAGTATTGAGTATTTCAAAACAATATATTTTATAACGGTACGTTGTATTGATACTTTACACGGTATCGCCCATCTCTATATATGTCAAATTATTCAATTTTGACGTTAGTAATACCAAATTGTTACGAACTTGCTATATTCTCGGCTATATTACTGCAACGATGAATTCGGAAAGTGGAAATGAACGTTCTTGTACACTAACTGAAATAAAAAAAGCGGCGAAATTAACGACTATAGAACTGCTGCCAGAAAAATCGAAAGATAACTATTTGTTTACATATTATAACTTCATGAACTGGAGGTTAGTTGACTTTTATTTAATAAAGAAATCAAGGGTCGTGGACAAAGTATAGTATTCTACTCGCCATTTATGGCCAATATTCACTCGGGTGACTTGCGCCCCTCGCCTGCGGCTCGGGACGCAAACGTCACCCAGCGTGAATAATGGCTATCATAAATTGCTCGTTTAATAATATACTATAAAACTCTATATAATTTTATTTTTTCTGTGTACTTTTTATAAACATTATCCGTCTGTCTGTTGTAACAACAATGCTGATGGTAATATTTTGAGACTGACACTTCACTGGAGTTGGACACTCGGTTGTACTCGAAGAGATTCGAATCAAATTTCTTCCTTCAGTCTTGAGACATAAATGGACATTTTTTTTCTCTTATTCTTTTGGGAATCAATCATTGATTGTCTAGTTGTCACATTTTTTCGTTGTGTCAGATAGGGACCAAAAATTATTTTATTCATTTTATTACTAGTTAATCTTGACAACGGTAGCTGGAACGCTACCGAAACGTCGAAATAAAAAATAAAAAACAATATTGTGGTTTGATTCCCAAAAGAATAAGAGAAAAAAGAATAAGTAATGCCACAAGGAACTTACAGAAGATATAAATGGACATGTGGCAACTATACCATTCGAACAATGTAGAACGGACCCCCTTTTTAACCTTCCAAAGCGTGATCGAGACTTGACTTAGGCCCAAAATGACTTCTTAATCTCGCTGGACATCTGTAAAGACTTCAAGTTCGTAGTTACCTTCATCGGTGTCGAAATAAATAGTACAGCTTGATATCTTCTGGAACTCTACTAGATTCCCATAAAAACAACTAATTAAAAAAAAAACTATTTGAGACTTTTGAATTAGCCTTTTTACACTACTTGTTCGATGTCTGAGCGAATCGATACTCGTTATAATCAAGAATGATGCTCTGGTCTTTTTTTTCGTACAAGCTTCAATTTTTTTGCTCTAATTTGATTTGCATTGTTATCGAGTAGGTAAGTAATTAGCAACACATTTTTAGCGTGTTTTATAATATGCTCTTACCTCGGCTTTTACCGTGTTACATTATATGCCAAGAGTCTTTCAAGAAAGTCGATATTGTCATCATTTTCTCGGCTGCCATTCGAGCAATAGATTTTTATAATTTTTTATTTTTATTAAGTAGAGCAATTTTTTTAAAAAGTATAAGCATTTTGTTGTACCTGAATAAAAACAAAAAAGTGATAGTATTAGTTATACACTCAACTTATAAACATATACAGTTTTAAAAAATTATTAGTTACATTTATTTCAGTGTATTTGATGTTGCATGAATCCACCTTAAATGTTTCCTTAAACCTAGTTTTTGTAGATATGTACACAAATCATTTAGGGCGAGTTGTACCAAACGCCTAAGCTCGGTTTAATGATGACTGATGTTTAGACTGATGTAATTGTTGATAATAAATACATCAATCAGCCACAGTCTAAACATCAGTTATCATTAAACCGAGTTCAAGTGTTTGGTACAACTCGCCCTTAGACACATAAAATTGTTGAGAATAAACACTTCCCTTTTTAAAATTACCAAGCACTCAACCAACTATAGATAGCCAAGTATTGTTCCCCACTTTTAATAGAAGTAAGAAAAGGAAGGGCTTTCGATTGTGTTCATTCGTAGGTAATGTGTGAAAAATAATATGGCCACATGGCGTATTGCTTACAGCGTTTCTAAGTGAGGACAAGCTTCGTAAAATTAAAAACTCTCGCCTGCATACAATCGCGATTACTCGGAATGCAGTGACGGATAATTAAAAGGGGAAATTAGGGGAATAAAACCTCTTAATAAATTACATTGTAAAAGTGTGGTTTTTTTGTTGTTTCTACGATTTTTACAATTTACAATATTAATTCCTTTGATTAAACTTACAAAATATTGATATCACATACAGATTGAGAAAATTCTATTCGCGACATATGATTTACACAAGTACAACAAGGGAAATATTAGAAAAACTACTTGAAAGAGAGAGAAGAATAATTGGGCGCAGTCAGCGAAGGGGTTGCGTTTTTTAGAGGACGCAATTTTATTTTTTTGATGTGTAGGGGGGGTCAGTGTAAAGCTAAAACCAAGTTTGTGGGGTCGCCACCCTTGTCCCACGGCCGCCATCTTGAAAATAGGGGTTGAAATGGTTTTTACGATATATCTCTTAAACTAGGTATTTATTCGATAAAAAAAATTGTTAACATTTTTTGTTGCAAATTAAGTAAATTCTCTACAGCTTTGGTCCAGTAACTTTTTGTCGTAGAACTATAAATAAAAATTTATAAGCGAAAATTTTCAGAAATTAGAAAAATTATATCTGACCATTTTTGTGGATCGTTTGTTGAGGAACAACTTTTATTCGCATCATTTTTTCATTAAGTCAATAGCTAAGGTTTCACAGCGCTCCGAAGTGAGTACTATTTTTAAGTACTCTTAACTATACCTATATTATACGTGTGTACTAATAATATGTCATCAGTTATTGTTTTTTTTTTAAGTTAATTAAGCAAGCAATTTCTTAGAATTGGTAGATATATAGGTTTTATTAGAAAAGCTTTAGGCATTGCCTGTAATCATACTATATAAAAATTGTCCTACCGTTTTCTGTATATTACAATTAGGTGCAGGTATCTTTTGGCCTCTTCTTGTAAATATAAATACGTATTTATATACTAGAGTATTAACATTCTATAAATTTAGCGCTTGAGGAACTGCCGTATTTTAGCTTCATGTTTAGGAAAATAAAACCAACCATAAAAGAAAGAATTTGCACTTATTTTTGCTTTCATTTCCCGAACCTCCCTGGAGATAGTTTCAAACGGACATAGTTGTTTATTCATATTCAATGACAAAGAACCGTAGAAGGAACTTGGACGTATTATGGAGTTACATAGGGGGGCTTAGGACTAAATATCCTGTCCAAAAATATCCTGCCAAAAATAACCCCTCCAAAAATATCTCTTCGCATTTAACCTTAGAAAGCATTCAAGAAGGGAATGGAATATAATAATTTGTTCCACCCTCCTTAAACCAAACTAATAAACTCGTATCTTGGCTTAGATATATTTTCAGTTAAGAATATTCTCGAGGATATTCTTGAACAGGATTTATTGGCTGGGGACATTTTTGGACGGGTTTTTTTTAGCAGGATATATTTGGACAGGATATTTAGTCGTTCTACCCTATAGGGTAGTATATTGGGACCGTAATTATTCATATTGTAGGTATATTAATGATTTATACCAACACTTACAGCATTCTTTCGTCAACTTCTTTGCAGATGATTGTTAGATCTCTGTATCCGGTGAATCGTATTTAGAACTGGGAACTGGCATACTTCAAGACAGGCGGCAACCCCTCACACAACCTCCGTCATCTTCTCTCTTCTATCACTCCTTCCTCTCTCACATGCCATATCGAGTCCTTTTCCTCTATTACGCCACTTATCTCCATCCATTCCATAGAAGGCTTAAGGTTGCTTAAGTATTAAAACTTCTCTAACTGTAAAACACTTCAGGATTAAAAAAAAATGTATTTTGTAAATTGATAATTATTGTCTTATTCGGAGAAAATCTGTTTGTTATGTAATAGCTTATTTTTAGGTAAATAAAGTTTATTCTGTTCTATTCTATCTGAATATAATTTTTGTATGCTTCACTTATCGCTGTTCCGAGTTCACTACTATCGTGAAATCAATTTAGGAACTTCAATAGAGCCACTTTAAACGACGCAACTTTCAGTTAGTGGAATTTGCAGTTAGTTTTCACACGTTATTGAATTGAGTTGAAAAAGTTTTTATAATTTGATAAAATATTCAAAACTTCATTTCAGATGTGCATAATAGAAATCAGTGAACGTCTTTTTTTCCTTTATTGGGAAAATTATAATTCGATAGATGGCGCTCTGAAATGTCAATGTCATCTTAGCAACGAGTAAAACAAATCAGCTGCCGTATAAGCCCTTTGATATTTAAGTGGTTTTATTTTCATGTTTTAGTTTTTTTCTTTGATTGTGTTTTAGTATTTTGTGTTGTTAAACTAATTTTTTGACTTGATATTTGTGAAAAGTATAACAAGCGTTCAATTAACTGTTTATAGTTTTGGGTTTGATCTCGTGTTTTTATTTAATTTTTGATATAGTCATATCCACAAAAGTTGCAGGGAAGGTACGTTTTTATTGAGTAATCTTTCAAATCTTTAATACCGACTTATTTTCTCTTTTATCTGCAATGAAAACAAAAAATAGAATAACATAACCTCTTCCATAATATATCTCTGATTATATAAGAATATTACCTCAGAATTGATGACAGTTGAGTTAAATAGAAAAACACAGTTTTAAACTTGTCACTGACACAAAATTAAACAAATAAAGTACGAATTTACGGTAATTACCGAGGGGTGAACCACTATGCCAAAAATGTGACAGTATTTCGCAAATAGTGTAATTTCGCAAGATTTCGCGTGATTGCGCAAGATTTCCCATGATTTCGCTTGATTTCGCGTGATTTCCCGTAATGTTGTCTGAAACTCCAGTAAACCACCTTCAACGAACCCTTGATTGCATCCAATATGCGTTATTATTAGTCGGCGACCTTTACCGATAGGAGTTTTCAGTCCAGTAGATAAACCTTCTATGAAAGCTTGACGACTGGTTTTAATACTTTTGTCCTGCCATATTTTTTTCACTGAATGTCCTTCATTGAGCCATGTCTCATCTAGATAATAGATTTGTCTTCCCTCCTGTCTGTATTTTCGGATATCTCGTAAATACTGTCGTCTCCAACATATTATTTGCTCGTTGTCGATTAGCACTGATTTGCGACTTTGCTTCTCCCAAGTAAAATTTGATTTGTGTAATATTTTCCACAAAGTTTTTCGCCCTATGTCAGGCAAATTCTCGTCCTCCTTTACCATTCTTAGAATTATGTCGAGGGCTGGGATCTCTTTTTTAAAATATAATTCGTGTACTTTTCGTCTTATTGTATTTTGCATATGTTCATCAAGGCCAAGTGGTTTTCTTCCAGTTGACTTTTTAGGTGGAGATTTATTTCCATTTTTCCTCTCCCCTAAAAGCTTGTAAATAGTAGATTCACTAACTCCTGTCATATTGGAACATGTCGAAACTATATTTCTAAGAGTAGCAGCCGGCATTTGATGTACAACAGCATCATGCACATTTAACACTACAGTCTTCGTTTGTAAGCTAAGCACGCTCTTACACTTTACTGGGGTGAAACTTGAAGACATTTTTCACAACACAGTTAACACTTATGGAACGTAAGCGACTCTGAGCAAAACAAATTATACAAATTTGGGCGAGACCAAGTTTCACCGTATATACCTGCAAAATTTCTAAGTAGTCATTAGGACAATCCCTAGTAGGACCCTATTGTAATGTTTCTTGGAAATTATCAAGTTGTTTTAACTAACCGAATTTAGATTCATATTACCCTTATATATCAGATCGGGTATAAAATTAAATAGTAAATAAATTCCTTAGATGAACGGTGACGCTTATGGTTTACTACCTGACTAGCATCTGTGACCTTTTCGCGTGCTGTCAGACAATAAGAAACAGACTATAGTTGAAAATTCCACAATAGAATAAATACTGTGTTAGCGAAAAGCATCACAAGTTTAAGTTCAAATATAGTAAAGATTTAAGCAAACGAAATTGTTTCGTGATAGTTACTTATTTAATTTGGCTCTACACACAATTTTATTTATTCTGTATAACTGGGAGTATAAAATAACGTATTTATCTATATTTAGGATTCCATTCAAGTGGTAACTTGAGAAAATAAATGTCTATTATAACACTCATTTTACCTGCTTTTCATACTATTGACTGCAGTTCTAGGAACTCTATTGTATTTTAAGGGTCGGTACATTTGTTGGGCGCTTTAACTTTGACATTATTTCCCTATTATAAACTTGGTTTATAATGCTTTTTAATTATCTCTTTATATTTTTTTGCATTTAGTTCAAAGTGTGTGTGTGTATAGAGTATGTCTCCGTTGGGGCGACGGTTTATGCTAAATGTGTTAATATTGGGAATATTTTAAAATTAATTCGAAATATAGATGGCGTATTAAACTATCTCTTCAAATGAGAGGTGGGGGAGAGTGGGAACTTTGTTACGAAAAAACGCCTGTAATTCTGGTTCTGCTTGACCGATTTTAATAAACTTGATGTTGTTTGAAAGAGCTTTTGTTTAACAATCAAAAATTTGTAATTATGAAGCAGTTTGATCAATAACATAAATGCTAGAGGGCACTGTTTTATTTTTTTCAAATATTGCGTTTTCTCGTAACAATTTTAAATGGAAGCATACAAATTGAAGTACTTAGGTCTTTAAAAAGTAGACTAAATCAGAAATAAAATAATGCAAACCGCAAGGCGAGATAATGTTCCGACAAAATATTTATACATTTTGAAAACTTTTAACCTCCTTGTGTAACTGATATTTTACTTTGCCTCTCACTTGTTCTCGACACGCTACTGAGCATAAGCAGCTTGGTCTTGACACGTCACTGAGCATAAGCAACTCTGAATTCAGTGCCTTTGTCTTGCCATTTTTTCTTCTCGGGCTCACAATGATAACCCTCTATTTTCGAGTGTTTTATCAGAATAAGTTTTTGTGTAGGGAAATCGAGCAGCGTTCGTTGTTAGTGATCTGCAGTAACGGAGAGTGTTGTCTATTATAAAAACCTATTTGGGAGTTGAATATTCTTTTTTTACGCAGAAAAAATTACCAAGTTTAAGTAAACTGTTCCGAAAATCACTAATAATATTATCTATTAGAAAATTAAAACAAATCAATCAGTGGAATAATAAATGCTCCACAAAAGTTAGGGAAGTTTTAAATTCGGAAATTATGTGTAGGTATGTCATATAAATTGACACCAATTATTTGGTATATAGGGTCCCGATTATATATATATATATATATATATATATATATGTATATGTTATATAAATTGAATGTTTTTTCTGTTTTGTAAGCGATTGTTTCCCATTATGCAAAAAATGTGTGCAGTTTTTAACAACAAAAACAACAATTTGAGCTTGTGCACCTTTTTCGTTGAAGTAGTGTTAATCAATTTGTCTTCAAAATTAAGGTGGAAGCTGTCTGAATTCTTGGAGTATCTATGGGTTGGTTCATGGAAATTCAAGGCTCTTAGTAGCTGGTTCCAAGCATACTGGAGGGGGTTGTTGGAAAAGGATTATGATTTTGCATGACGAAGGAATTTTAAATCACTTTCTCTGTATCCTATAATCCAGGTGTTATACACCAAAAATCGCCTTCTTGCGATAATCGCTGGTATCAGCTTGAAACTTTGTATAAAGGTTGCAAAAAATACGTGCAATAAAATAGTACTAACCCGCAAATTCAAAACCTTGCACGACATTGTTTAAATGACAATATTGTGCTATTTTCTAGTAGAATCACTCGTTCATTCGTGAATATCTTTTTTGCTCTTGATTATAAAGGAAAAATGTAAAATACTTTTTTTTTGTCTTCTAAAAACGAAAAATATGAAACCAACCGCGTCGAAAAATATTGATTAGATCAAAAGTTATTGATGATTAAGTTTAAATAAACATTAGTTAGATTAAACAATATTAGATTATTTTGTTAACAATGACAATATCCTGTAATTGTGCTTAATTACAGTACTGTACGTACGTCAAGAGATCACGTGTGCCAAACCCGCAATCGGTAAGTTGAATAGTTAATGAGTTATAGCGTTATAAACAAATTGACGTAGCATTTTTTTGCAATAAACCTGTACCACTTTGTCACTTTCCCTACATGACGCTGATTTTTTCTAAGGTAGATTACGTACGGTGTAATCGAACGGCGTCGTTATTTTTTCAAAAATTGCATTTGCACGGCCAAGATAATTATTTAATTATACGCCCTTACTTGTAAAATGCAATATATTGTTAATGAGACCTGATTTTGTAACTTTTGACAACGCACATCGATAGGAAATTGAATGAGCTTTCAATAACACTAAACAAAATCAACTTTCGTTAATAAACAACCGAGATATAAGCCGGCAAAGTTGACAGTCAATTGTTCAACAATTTGGGCGAGTAGAGGTTAAAAAAAATACGAGCACGACCGGGAGACGGAGTGCTTTCATCACTCGAATAAATTAAATAGACAATATCTGCGGGAAAAAAAATTGTTAAAACTCGGGAATGCGTGGAAAATATCAGTTGCTGCCGTCGGCCGAGGAGTGGGGGAAGCGCTCGAGCCGCTCGGCCGACTCGCTGAAAATGTTCACGCAGCCATTAAAATTGAACGGTGCTACTTAAAGTCGACTTTTCTTGGGATCCAATAAAGATATTTAGATGTTTTTTTTTGATTTCATACCTCGCGACGAGAGAAATCTATTGCCGTTGTCGAAAATCAGGAAATATTGAAACCTGAGTAGATGCGTTTGCGTCAAACAAAGTATACATTTTTTGTTATCTTATTTGTAGAAAAACAATGTTATTTTTATAAATAATAAATGAATGTTACTGTATGATTAACAAAAAAATCTTCTCTCTTGTCTACAAGTTAATATTAAACACCAGGGAAAGTGACAAAGTGGTACAGGTTTATTGCAAAAAATGCTACGTCAATTTGTTTATAACGCTATAACTCATTAACTATTCAACTTACCGATTGCGGGTTTGGCACACGTGATCTGTTGACGGAGTACAGTAATTAAGCACAATTACAGGATATTGTCATTGTTAACAAAATAATCTAATATTGTTTAATCTAACTAATGTTTATTTAAACTTAATCATCAATAACTTTTGATCTAATCAATATTTTTCGACGCGGTTGGTTTCATATTGTTCGTTTTTAGAAGACAAAAAAAAGTATTTTACATTTTTCCTTTATAATCAAGAGCAAAAAAGATATTTACGAATGAACGAGTAATTCTACTAGAAAATAGCACAATATTGTCGTGCAAGGTTTTGCATTTGCGGGTTAGTACTATTTTATTGCACGTATTTTTTGCAACCTATATACAAAGTTTCAAGCTGATACCAGCGATTATCGCCCTAAACTCTAAATCACCTGGACTACCTAAGAACATGGAAGATTTTACTTTGGATGACCATACAAACACCACAGCGGAATTATTTGGAGGTTGGTTCAAAAACAAGCTAAACCCGAACATGCTTCCAATTGGTTTAATTTTAATGCACAACGCAAGTTACCCTAGTAAGCAAGTTTTTTTGGGTGAAACCCACTTAAAAAACCCAAGGGTTTTTCGAAAAAGTGGGTTTTTAAATATAACTTATTAAAGATATAAAACAAAACGTAATTTTAAAGTTCGGGGGGTGGGGGTTACCTTGTCGACTTCTGTATTTCACCTATTTGCATGTGGCGGTCGTATTTTATTATACAGTTGATAAGCGATCCTGAAAATAAGTCGTAATTGTAAAGTAGAAGGTCATTTAAATACTTACTTTTCTTATGAACAGTATTTTTTTTAATGTTTTTTTCACTAAAATCTGAATGTAATTTTAAAAAAATACTAAAAGATCCTAATAAAACCCATTAAAACCCACTTATAAAACCCAAAAATGCCTCGAAAAAAGCACAGTGATCTGGGTTTTTTCCAACACTGCTTGGAAAACATTGCAGCTACTCTTAAGTATGGGAACAAAATTAAAATTTAGTAAAAAAATGGATCCGCTCGGACGAACATTTATATATTACAAAGTAAATTTTCACAAAAGAGATCCCGAGGTTCATTTTTCAAAAACAGCGACAGCAGCTATTGGTTTATTCAACTTTAGAGTTACTAATATTATGATAATCAATCAGCTGCTTCTGAAAAATAAAATATTTTAATTAAAGTTGGTAGGTATTTATCGTTAGAGAGTAATTTTTATTTACGATTCAAGTATTCACTAATATATTTACTAATAAAATAAATAGATATCTATTTTTAGAAAATAATCAATAATGAAAAAAAAAACAACAGCTCAAACTTATTATTTTTATTTGTCAGATTTGTAACTGACTATTTAACTAGAGTAAATTGATAACTGACAAAATTTGAAGGTTTTGAACTGGTAATTTTTTGTCTTGTCAACGGCAATTTTTTGACGTTTAATATATCAAATCTATGTGTATAAGATTCTATCACTCTGTGATAAAATTCAATATAAAATCTTTGTTAGTGGTTTCTAAGGAAACTAAGTTGTTTATTTATTTATATTTATACTGTCTAAAAATTATTAAAACTGTTTCAAAAATTTAAATGAGTATTATTAACATGAATAATACAAGATTTGGAAATAATTCAATAAATGAAATAGAGAGTACAATTAAGCAAAGTATACCGCGAAATACAATGAAGACAAAAAAGTCTGCGTGGAACAGTTTAGAATGTTTCTGGACGCACGTAATTATACGTTAGAAAAGGATAGTTTTGAACAAGTTATAGCAAAAATTCTTGAAGATTATGGTTTTAACATGAAAAAAAGAGATGGAACTGATTAAACTGAAGCTAGTGTGAAAACACTTTGGAATACGACTGCTCAAATGGTTCAGGAAAAATATTTTCTAGAATTTAACATCAAAATTGATCCATTTAAAGATATTACCTATAAATTTGCTAGATTGGCCAAGCATACAAAACGTAAAAAGCTTCAGGCTGAACCTGAAACCAGAAAAAGAAGTTCTAACGCGTTTACCAAAGAAGAATTAATGGAAATGGTAGAAAGCTATTCTGAAGATAATCCTGATGGGTTACAAAAATTTTTTTTTCATTTATGTTCGTTCGAATTAGCATGGCGTGGAAATGAAGCTGCTAATTGTGATATTAAATGCGATTCAAGCCAAACTATTTTGACGGGACTGTTCAATTTCGTTTACTTGTTCGGGCAAAATTTTTCAATCTTATATGAACACCTGAAAATACCGAAAGCTCCTGAAAAGTCACTGAATACTTCACTTTGGGCTCAGTTTGTGGGTCACGGCACTGAAAAACGAGTTTCTCGCTAATATCTGGCTAAATATGCGAATTCGAGAATTTTTCTCCAGGCAAAAAATGAAGATCGTCTTATTATCTACAAAAATGGTCCCCATCTTTTTTTTTCGAGAATTCATATAATAAAAGGCTAGAACTTAATTTAATACACTGATTGTAAAAAAATAGTGGTTCAAGTTATATTCAATTTGAAAATGTTAACATTTTTGATCGCCGACCTTTTTTATGATACAAGTGCGTGAAGTTATACTTTTGCGCACGAGTTCCGAAAATGCAAGGCACAAAAGTAGCTAGTGCCTTTTTCTCAACGGGTGCGCAAAAGTACTTCATGCACAAGTGTCATACAAAACTTAATCTACGACCACATGAAAAAAAAAAAAAAATGTGCTCTGAAGGGGTTAAAAAACATAAAAATAAATTTTCTATAAACAAATACATATATACACAACGAATTCCAATTTCAGGTGGTGTGCAATCCGAAGAAATGCATTCTTCTCGAGGTTCTTCCAATTAAAATAAGTGCAATTAAAATTTTAAATATAACAGAAAATATTTTTCACTATGTCTGACACTTCTGTCAAATTTACTGACAGCACAAAAGTTTATACAACAAACGGCTAAATTCAAGGCAACTAGATACTAATTACGTAGCTAAACTCATCAAAGTGGCGCCCAAAAAAGGCGAGAAAAACAAAGGAAAATTGACGAAGCTGCTAAAAGCACTCAAAAAATGGCTAAGTGACAGTCGAAAACAGGAACGAGTGATATGGAAAAAAGGTACATTTATTAGTCTCACTTTAAATGGGTAAATGTAAATGTGCAGTTTAGTGCAACCTCAGTACAAATTCATCCAAGAGCGAGTTGGAGCAAGAAGCTGATTTGTTTTCCAAAACCTTTTCGAATGATGTGTCATTTTCCTTTTCCTCTCAGTTGCTTTCTGTAAAAGTGCTAGTATATAGCCCGTTTTTTGATTATTCAAAATGCGTCATTGTCGTCCAGTTATCCAGATGTGTACAGAGCACTTCTGATGTTTCTAACTGTCCCTATCACTACTGCGAAAGCTGAACGGACTTTCTCTAAATTAAAATTAATCAAAAACTAATTGCGTACCTCAATGGAACAAAAAAGACTTAGTAATTTAGCGCTACTGTCCATTGAAAATCAAAGAGCGCGCAAGATTGACTTTAATAAGGTAATAAACAAATTTTCTTCTGTAAAATCTAGAAAAAAGTGTTTTTAGTTTCAAGTTTCTGCGTTTGTAACAAAATGTCATAAGAGCATTTGCAAACATTCTACATGTAGGATATTGCCTGCAGATTATAATAACTGTTTCTACAAGTTGTGAACAATAAATATCGTCATTAACAGAAAACTGTCGTTCTTACTTAATATTTATATGATATTATCATAACAAGTGATTTTAATATGTGGCCCCAAATTGTCTTTTGCCCCGGGGCCATTCCAACTCAAGCTCCGGCCCTGGATGTGCGGGAACTCTTTAATTGCCAGAACTAGCGGACCAATTGGAAAATAAACTACCATTATAGAGGAATATACTCTAATAATTTATCTGGCGAACCAATCGAGGTTCTTCCATTTAAAATAAGTGTAATTAAAATTTTAAATATACCTAACAGAATATATTTTTCACTATGTCAAATTTACTGACAGCACAAAAGTTTATACAACAAACGACTAAATTCAAGGCAACTAGATAATTACGTAGCCAAAAAGGAGTGTTAAAATGAAAACCCCATTTAACAAGCATTGGTTATTTACGCAGGCTTTTGGGTGTTATAATATAATGAAAGTCCCATAAAAAAGCGTTGTTCATTTACGCACGTTTTTCATATCAACTTTTATTAATTTGTAATAAATGTTATATTCACATTTACAGCATCGTATATATATATTGTAATTAATCTTCCTTCTTCCAATTACGTTGGTATTAGACCAAGCGGAAGACGAAGAAGAGGCTCAAAGACGAACTCACGACCTGAGTATTTTTACACTTTCTTTTACGTTAGTCTAGCTGAATTACACCACACCTATTGCCACATCAGCTGCTAACACAAAAGGTTCAAGTACCTAATGTATAGTATAAATGAACATTTTCTAACGTTACACTTTCAATGACATTTTATATACCATGGTAAAAGAAAGGGTCCAAGTCGAGGGGTACACCACACTTGAAGTTTAATACAGAAATCAGACGAAATGCGGTGAAAATAACGAATTTAGAATTATTGAATACCTAGGTCATTATACAGGGTGTTACA
Source organism: Galerucella tenella (assembly GCA_910591685.1). NCBI lineage: Eukaryota > Metazoa > Arthropoda > Insecta > Coleoptera > Chrysomelidae > Galerucella > Galerucella tenella. The sequence goes on along the minus strand of CAJUYH010003306.1, from coordinate 28,799 downwards.
AACTGAAAGATTGTGTAGAAAATGCAAAAATTGGCGTAAAATTTCCTGTTGACATTGGTCGTTGGAGCTTTAGCTTTCGAGATATAGGGTGTTAAAGTTACCCTTACAACAGGTAAAATATCATAAAAATCAATGCTATTGAATGTTCTCAGAATTATAAATTTTTGTGCTCATTATGGAAGCGTGTTGCATTACAAAAAGCCGAGGGGTGAACCACTATGCCAAAAATGTGACAGTATTTCGCAAGATTTCGCGTGATTTCGCAAGATTTTGCGTGATTTCCCGTGTTTCGCGCGACTTTAGTACCGGAAAATTTGAATAGATGAGGCTTTTACTTGATGTAGATCCATAGTAAGTTATGAAATCAAACAATTTTATTTTGTAAAATCTACATTGTAATTAAACATAAAGTGACGCGTTTCGCTAACACAGTAGCTTTTTTAAACGTTTGTTTGATTTCATAACTTACCGGAAAATTTCACTATTTTGCTAATTATTGTGCATGATTGCGCAAGATTTAGCATGATTTCACGGGATTGCGCATGATTTCCCATGATTTCGCTTGATTTCGCGTGATTTCCCGTAATTTCGCGTGATTTCCCGTAATTTCGCGTGATTTCCCGTGATTTCGCAAATTTGTGACAGTATTTCGCAGGGTGGTTCACCCAGGGGTGAACCACTATGCCAAAAATGTGACAGTATTTCCCAAATAGTGTAATTTCGCAAGATTTCGCGTGTTTCGCGCTACTTTAGTACCGGAAAATTTCACTATTTTGATAATTATTGTGCACAGGGTGTGGTACAGAGCGTTGTATTATAAATATGATCATTTTTCGTGGACTATTAGTTGAAAAGTCGTAGAGTTTTTAGTTTTAATTTAAATAATTGCGCCTTCAATTGCGCCACTAGCTCTTCCCACTTTTTTATTAAATAATTGGGATCTAAAGTAGGGTTTATAGTATTACTGTGAAAAATGTAATCATTTTCCAAGAATTGTAAGTATAACTCCAATTGCTCTAGAGACGTATTTTTGGTCCTTTTTCTCTATACACCTTATGTTCTACAAAATACGTATATTTAAATAAATAAATAATATTTTAAATGTATTATGTCAGTAGTTTACTTACGCCATTCTTTTATTACAAATTGTAAAAATATCAATTAGTATTAAGGTTTACCAGGTACACACACAGCTGTTGAATACCTACTTTTAATGGTTTTGAGGTTAGAATTTTGACATTATAAGCAGAAGTGAAGTTGAAATCTATGAGGTGAAGATCTGTAACTATGAATCTTACAGATTTGGTTCCAGAATAGCAAATTTTACAAATCTGTTCATGTTACAGATCCTATATCTTACAGATTCTGTAACTTATAGGTAAATTCTCAGAATCCCAACATTAATTTGGTATCCATTTCTAAAAACTTTAATACTCAGACTTAACAAATTTGCACCGACCACTAGGTGTCGTTTGTTGAACCCATTCTGTTTCTTCTCTTCGTCCTCGTCTATGTGCCTTGACCTAAGTTAGGAATGGTAATATGTTTTATCGGCGCAGTGACATGTGACAATGAGTGACAACTAAATTTTATTTTTAGTAGGTATTACATCGCCCCTGGATTTTATGACCGCTCGAATTCGGTTATGGTTTGACTCTACTAATTATCTGCACTATTCAGGAGTAAATCCATTCCAAATCTGCTCTGGTTTTGCTTCAAGCTCTGGTAATACCCGCTCGAGGGGTGAACCACTATGCCAAAAATGTGACAGTATTTCTCAAATAGTGTAATTTCGCAAGATTTCGCGTGATTGCGCATGATTTCGCAAGATTTCGCGTAATTTCGCGTGATTTCCCGTGTTTCGGGCGACTTTAGTACCGGAAAATTTCACTATTTTGCTAATTATTGTGCATGATTGCGCAAGATTTCGCATGATTTCACGGGATTGCGCAAGATTTCGCTTGATTTCCCGTAATTCCGCGTGATTTCCCATGTTTCGCGCGATTTCCCGTGATTTCGCAAATTTGTGACAGTATTTCGCAGGGTGGTTTACCCAGGGGTGAACCACTATGCCAAAAATGAGACAGTATTTCGCAAATAGTGTAATTTCGCAAGATTTCGCATGATTTCGCGTGATTTCGCAAGATTACGCGTGATTTCGCGTGATTTCCCGTGTTTCGCGCGACTTCAGTACCTGAAAATTTCACTATTTTGCTAATTTTGTGCATGATTGCGCAAGATTTCGCATGATTTCACGGGATTGCGCAAGATTTCCCATGATTTCGCGTGATTTCCCGTAATTTCGCGTGATTTCACGTGTTTCGCGCGATTTCCCGTGATTTAGCAAATTTGTGACAGTATTTCGCAAGGTGGTTCACCCCTCGTATCCGCTGTGTATTGTTCCTCAACGTTTGCTTCATTTTATGCTTTACTGTTTTAATGACATTAAGGTCATGGCTGTTGGAAGGTCAAGAGAGAACTTTCATGTTGTGGACTCCCAACCAATTTTTTGTAGTCCCATCCAGCTGCAAAATATATTATTCGCCAATATTTAATCTCGCAATGCTTGGTAATATGAAAAACCTCGTGTGAATTTCAAATCACATTTGCAGTAGACACTGTTTCACATAAGAAGAACCCACTGGAAGTCTAGAAGTGAAATGAGAAACACAATAATATGCTCCTTCTCACTAGGAGAAAATACCTCTGTATTTCATGCTATCCTAGAATGTGTCAGAATTAACAAACATAGGACTGACACTCAAAGGATAAACATACTAACTGACAGCCAGGCAGCCCTTGCAGCTTTAAACAGCCGCAAGGTAACATCCAGTTTGGTAGAAGAATGCCAGAAAGAACTAAATGAACTAGCAGACCACATTAAAGTAAGATTAGTGTGGGTGTCGCGGCATAACGGTATTTCTGGAAATGAACAAGCTAATAAACTAGCAAAAAGAGGTTCAGCAACAGCATATGTTAGACCAGAACCAGCTCTTGGGACCACAAAGAAGGTAGTCCGAGGGCAAATACAAAAATGGGTACAAAGCCAACATAGACTTCAGTGGAGGAACACTCCAAAGCAAGTACACAGTAAAACCTTCGTAGGTGACACATGTGGAAAACGGGCCAAAGACTACTGAATATCAGCAGGAATAAGCTAAGAATTATTGCAGGTTATCTAACGGGTCATACCCCGGTAGAAGATCACCTGCACAAAATATGGTTGTATAACGGGGACCTCAGCAGCAGATTTTGTGGCATGGAGACCGAGACCGTAACCCATAACTTATCTGACACCTGAAGTAAATGACACACATCCAATGAACCTATATCGTCTACTCGAAGGTACGGGGATAACTGGATGGGTTGACTAAATGTATTAATAGTATTCATTAAGCTTCAAATTAGACTTGTTATCAATTAGTTTTTCCATTTAATCCATTATCTTTACAAGGGCTCAAACTTTGCTTAATATGTGTTAATATCTCATGATTCGTATTTTTTTCAACAAAATTTGGTTAGCATTTCAAAGTTTTTATTCGATGAGAACTCCAAGTTCAACATTAATCTACATGATATATTTTTTTCTTAATTTTCAATACATCCATTACCTCAAAATTCTTTGCCAAAAATACTTCGATATTTTGTCAAATCGCTGCCGATAGATTCTCCTTAAGGTTAAATATAATGTAGATTTAACAAAATAAAATTGTTTGATTTCATAATAAACGTTTACCTGAAATTTAACCTTACCAAAGTAGTCCAGCAATATGTATCCACTTGTGACAGCATTCTTCCAACGTAATGTGTTAGAAGGACATTAACAATCGATGACGCACGCCAAGAAGGGTATTATATGAACTCTAACAACCATCACTTCCGTAACTGTGAACGTCAAGCATTTTTCTCACAAAAAAGTTCCTAAATTTTTCGACGTTGTCAAACTTTTCTCAAGTTTATTTGAACGTCGATTGGTGCATACCAAGGAACTTAAAGAAGTTAATTATTTAAACCGGTTTAGTACTGTAAGCTGGGCATACGACCATATCTCAAGATTATGAAGTGGTTTAATGCTTAAACGAATTAAGTGTTAACGGTACGTACGGCTATTAAAAATATTGGAAAACATTGCAAGGCACGAGCGTAGCGAGTGCCTTTTTTGCAATGAGTGTAGGTTCTTCGCGCACAAGTGTCATACAAAACTTTATCTACGACCACATGAAGATATAATAATATAAGATATAATAATGTGCTCTGAAGGGGTTGAAAAACATGTGAATAATTTTTTTGTAAACAAATATAAATACACAACGAATTCTAATTTCAGGTGGTGTGCAATCAGAAGAAATGTATTCTTCTCGAGATTCTTCCATTTAAAATAAGTGTAATTAAAATTTTGAATATAACAGAAAATATTTTTCACTATGTCTGACACTTCTGTCAAATTTACTGACAGAACAAAAGTTTATACAACAAACAAAAAAGAGTGTTAAAATTTAAAAAGAATTGGTCGTTTACGCACGCTTTTGGGTGTTATAATGAAAGTTCCATATGAAAAGCGTAGTTCATTCACGCACGCTTTTCAATGTATGATTTCAAATTTCAAAGGTGGTCTCAGATAAACGTAATTTCAGGAAATGGTATAAGTTGAGGGCTTCTTGTATAACTAAAAATTATATCAGTTTGGGAGAAAATATCCAAAATTACAATTTGGTATTATAATTTGGCAGTGTGAAGGTTCATGGTGGATTTTTAATTGAATATAAGCAGTTCTTTTGAAGGCAGCAGATTGTCAAAAACATTATTCCCAACAACGGATTGGTGAGATAAAATCTTCTCATTAATATTCTTGGAAAAGAATAGTTAGAATATAATGATCATCATCATAATCATTTCCCGTGATTTCCCGTGTTTCGCGCGATTTCTCGTGATTTCCCGTGATTTCGCAAATTTGTGACAGTATTTCGCAGGGTGTGAACCACTATGCCAAAAATGTGACAGTATTTCGCAAATAGTGTAATTTCGCAAGATTTCGCGTGATTTTCCGTGTTTCGCGCGACTTTAGTACCGGAAAATTTCACTATTTTGCTAATTATTGTGTATGATTGCGCAAGATTTCGCATGATTTTGCTTGATTTCACGTGATTTCGCGCGATTTCCCGTGATTTCGCAAATTTGTGACAGTATTTCGCAGGGTGGTTCACTCCTCGCTCCCTGCTCCCTGTATACAAAATTCAGTCTGTTGTTACATATTTGATTGGTACAAGTAAAATAATACTACTTTTATTTGTAACTTTTTTTACATTCTCGTAATTAATGAAAATAAGTGGGGATCAAAATATAATGAAAAACCCTGTACATCGATTGAATGAATTTTATGTAAGGATATACCGTACATAAGCTCACCGACATGTATAAGAAAACGCCTCATTAATTTGAATAGACCGACAGAGTAATTCTAATGGGCTAAACAGGTACTTTAACTCTACCTGCTTGGTTCGCTATGCGTACTTGTTTACACGATATGGCGGCTTACCAATGTTGAAAAAATGATTGGTACCGTGTATAACAGCCTAAGGTTCAGAAAGGTCAGCATTCTTTAGTCGAGCTAAAACCTATTTTAACTAATCCTCACATGCTCGTTTGAAATTATCGTCATTTCCTTTGGTAACACTAGTTACGTGCAGTTTATTATCAGATGTTAGGATTGTTGTAATATTTTATCGTCTGAATGTAACAGGATTGTAAGTCTGTTTCATTAATGCCAGTTGATTGGGAGTTATTTTGATTATGGTCGCTATAATACTAAGTGTGTAGCATAAATACTGTTGTAGTTATTCGTAGTAAAAATTTTGTTACAATTAAAGATGTGCCACACTTATATTCAAATTGAGTTGAAAGTTGTCAGATTTAATGCAAACGTTCTATAAAAACGGTAAGTAATTAATTAAACAGAGATGCGTTAAGGGTAAGATAATATCAAAAATATACATGTAAATATACAGTATGGCTCAAAAGAAGCATCTTTGAATTGGAAAGTAATTTTCCTTTGCTGCTAAGGTGAGTAGTTAGTAAAATTACATTTTTTTACAACTTTAAAATAGATATAATTATACCCCCATTAAGGGGAATCTACCGGCAGCGATTTGACAAAATATCTAAGTATTTTTGGCAAAGAATTTTGAAGTAATGGATGTATTGAAAATTAAGAAAAAAATATATCATGTAGATTAATGTTGAACTTAGAGTTCTCATTGAATAAAAACTTTGCTAACCAAATTTTGTTGAAAAAAATATAAAAAATACACATATTAAGCAAAGTTTAAGCACTTGTAAAGAATTAAATATGGATTAAATGGAAAAACTAATTGATAAGAAATCTAATTTGAAGCTTTATGAATACTATATAAAAATCTCAGAATCCTCAAATCACTTATGACCGTACAATTCCTTATTGAAATTCGGTTGCTACCACTAAAATATCGGATAAAAATCCATCTCTCGCTTTTCTATCCTTCTATGACTGACATTGTCTCTCTGCTTCGGTAGTCGCGTGCCGTTCCATTGTTGATACAACGCTCGTCGGTCTCCCAGTTCAGTACTGACGAAGCTTATAGAGTAGTACGTTAACCAAAATCCGCTTGGACCGCTTGGCTACCTACATGTTGCGGAGCTTTCATATTTGTAATAAAATTTTCGTTATGTGAACTTAAACGTGAGGACGTAGGGAAACAAAAAAATATACAAAGCATAATTGTGCAAGGTCGAATTTGGTAGATGCCCCTTAAGTTAGCAGAACCATTTCGGAAATTTGAATTTTTGATTATGCCATAATTTGTCGCTAATGGTTCTGATAGGTTGATATTAAGCTAGCAGAACCACTTTTTATCTATCAATTTTTAGAAAGAACTGATATTACCATAATTTGTCGCTAATTTATCGCTCTATAAAATTATGGTGGTATTAGTTTTTTCGAAAGTTGATCAGGTAAAAAGTGGTTCTGCTAGCTTAATATCCACCTAGCAGAACCATGGGTTTTTTTTTTAAACGAAGAGCTACAAATTTTTAATTATGGTAATAAATTAACGATAGATTGGCGACAAATTATGGCATAATCAAAAATTCAAATTTCCGAAATGGTTCTGCTAGGTTAATGGGGGTTATAATTATGATATTCGTGTAAAAGGTACAAAGTTATTTATCATAAATTACCAATCCCCTTCTATCATCGTTATTATGACTTTTAGAAAAAAAAGTCTTATATAAAAATTGTTTGGTTACTGCTGAGTTTTCTCAATATCCTATCAAAAGTAGTAGTTCAGTAGCGTGCGAATTTAAGGGGATACAAAAAATAATAGTTCCTTATTAAATGGGATACCCTGTATATTTTCACATTTTTGGAATGGACTTTTTTTTCTGATTTCAAAAATATATAATATGTTACCCCTATCTGTACCGTTTTTGAGTTATGAAATGTTGTAAATCTTAGTTTTAGTAATTACTATAAATATGAAAAAGATAATTTATCAAAGTAAGCTATGAAAATGACAATTATAATTTTTTTATATGAAAAATGTCAATTATCAAACATATTAGTTGTCATTTTCATACCTATCGTCTGGCCTAGTATGAATACTTATTTATATTGATTAGAATTTTGATTTGTTACTGTTCAAAGTACCGGTAAAATCCAATCAGTTTATTGTAGGTAGACCAAGTTAATAAGTAATTTCTATCAACGAAAACAGCGTTTTATTATTGCTTCATTTGTTGTATGTCTCGATTTTAACAAGAGTTGGCGAAAGGAAGGTCTTTTCACATATTTTTTCTCATTTCTTCAGGACCGGTAGGTGTGATAAAAATCGCATACCGATTCGCACCGTATTCGTCGAAGCGAAATAACCACCGACCGAACCATCTGATTTTTCCTCTTGAATACATGCTATCGAGATTCGTGGTACAACTTCCAACGTTACGTTGTAGGTTTATGACTCGAGAGGTTAAGACACGTTTATCTCTAAATATTTTGTTGATTTTCAACTTTTAGTTTATTGAAAGGTTAATATCTCCTACCTTATTTTAACGTTTTTCTTATTTATTTAAACAGTTTTTACCGTGGGATAAAATTATACACTCACTATGGCTAATTACTATTGATTTATTAAAGAAACACTATGATAAACTTAATTTATATACACACTACTTAATGTCTACTAATTTATCTACACTCGGTATTATAATTGTCCTAATTTATATTCAACACTATTTATTTATATTCACTTTCTGTTCACTCACTGTATACTGAAACTGTTTACCGATTCACTGTATACTGAACAACTTCTTGATTCACTCGAAAACCCGCGTATATATAGTCCCTCGAATTTCTAGAACTTTCTTGAATTCACCACCTCTGCGTATACTTTATAATTCGAGAACATTCGCGATAATAGTTATTTGTGTACCAAGGCCGTAATGTTGATCTTTTTTGGCCGAATCTGAAATTTGCGGCCGAGGCGTAGCCGAGGCCAAGCAAATTTCAGGTGAGGCCAAAAATATCATACGGCCGAGGTGCACACAAAATTTTTTAAGCGAGTGTCTCATCAAATAGGTAACAACTTTTTTTTACAATTTTGTTTCTAAACAGAGACGAAACTGGAAGATTAGATTCAAATTTTTATTAACCAAATGAAAAGTGTATTATTAAGTAACAAAGATGTGTACAGAATTACTTACAGTAAGTATGATAAACAGAAGTTGGGTCATAACGAAGTTAATAAATTAGGGCATTATTTGCTATTAATTGTTATGTTAAATGTACATTTACTACATTTTGAAAATGTAATACCACTTTTAGACATGACATTGTTAACAAACATTTCATTTTCTTGATTTTCCGTAACAATGGTTCTTGCTGGAAAGCTGCTTACTGAAGTACCATCTAATTCAATTTCTTTGGAATTATTTTGAACAGAAGAACGCATACCTGAAGTACCTTTTCCTCCTGCAAGAATTCTATTTGAAATTTCCTTCTTTCTTGAAATGGAATCTTCAATGTAGCCTTCTGCTACAGAGTTAGACTTCCAACCTCCGTGGCTTTTTAACATTAAAATATCAGCCCCTGTTTCAACCAAGAGAGAGGCTGAACTTCTTCTAAAAGAATGACCCGTATACTTATTAGCATTTGGTAATTGTAGATACTGTGCAATAAGTGATGGTATTTTTCCAAAGGTATGAACACCAACAACTTGTGTAGAACATTTTCCTTGGCGATAATTTATAAAAAAACGTTTGATGACGTACATTGAAAGGTCGTAAATTTAAGTATTTTCGAATCAGCTGTAGGGCACTTATATTTTCAATTATTTCATCAGTTATTGTAAATACTCGTTTTTTACCGGTTTTTGTCTCCGGGACTGTGATTACTAACAAGTTTCCTTTGTCTTGAATATCATTTATAGACAACTGCCTTAGTTCATTTCGCCTACAAGCACCAGTCAATCCAATTATCAAGCAAACCTAAAAATATTACAATATAGTTATAAGAACAATGAACTTTAAAAATATTGTGTTTTATTACCTTCCACATTAAGTAGTTCTTATCTGGAGCTTCTGTTAAGAATTTATTGATATCGTCTCTTGTAAAAACTGCCGACTTTTTCGCTTCGTAACCCACATTTTGCTTTTTCAAAAAAGCATTCAGTTTTGAAAACTTGCTGATATCAATGTTATTTTTGACCATAATTGTTGATTTTAACATCGAGTATACGGACCATAATGTTGATGATTTTGAAACCTTGGCCTTTTCCAGAAAAAATGCGAGAAGTACTTCTTCTTTTAATTTTTTAATCTTATGTATGTTGCACCATTCCATAAAAATCTCATACTGGTTTAAGTAAATCTGCCTGGATTTTTCAGGTAATAAATTTAGAGTCGCTGCATTGGCGGCTTCATAAATTTCAGCTGGATTGTCACTATCACTGTCACTCATTTTTCTTTTTAACTGTTTTTTATCACAGTATACACCGTAAATGTGGTTTTTATTATTTGTTAGTTATTTATTTTACATTTCATTTCACTGACAGAAACGGAAAGCTTGTAAATAAACAGCCTGGCAACGGAACCTTTCCTTTTGTTTTATGGGTAAATAATTCAAACATGCAAATTAAGTGTGTCTAGTAGGCCGCCTTCATAATTTGACAATCTTAATATCGGACGTGGAAATAACTCAAATAAGCAAATTAAATGTTTCTAGTAGGTTGCCCTCATAATGACTTTGTTTGCAAAAGCGGCCGTAAAGTAAAAAAGCGGCCGTAAAGTAAAAAAGCGGCCGTAAAGTAAAAAAGCGGCCAAAAAAGATACACTTTAGGGACGTTAATAGATCCGTAAAACTTCATTTTTTGTGACACTCGCTTAAAAACCATTGTATGGCCTGGTATATTTCCAGAACAGTCTGAATATTACCTGCGAAAGAACCTTTCTAGAAAGGTCGCATTCATAGTTTGCGACAGGACCGGATTCGGAATCAGTGAGTTCGTAACATTAGTTTAATAGGGCATGTCCACTACAGTTGACAATACCTCTGTGGTATAACAATAAACAATTAACACGATCAATAATTATCAAACAACTAACAACTATTAACTTATATTTTATATGATCAAATATGCAAGTTCAACAATTAATAGATATTTATGCAACCAGTTATGAAATGCATCATTTTGTGTAACGAGTGAAATGACACGAGTTTCATACAAGATTTTATCTAATTTTGACAAAAAGAAAATTTAATTTATTTCATGTGTTTCTTTACAATTTTTAATTAATTTTTCTGATTTGAAAACAGCACTTTTTGATTCCTACAATATTACACAAGACAATACTTTTATTGTATACATTAAACTTTCTTCTTTTCTCTCTTGTTTTTATTATCTAGTGATAAAATTGATTTTTCATCACCAGTTTGTTTGACTAGAATGCAGTAGATATAAGATTTGTTGGAAGAGCTACTACAAACAGATTCTTTCTGTGAAGGGTTGTTATTCTTTGCGCGTGATTGCTCTACTAACAAGTTCATTCAAAGGCTTTTGTACATCCTTCGAAGAATGTCTCCAAAAAAATGTTAGACTATTGCAGGCATGAGCTACGTTGTCTAAACAGGCCTTTTAACAGACCACTGTCATCTGAATCATCATATGCTAACTGTCGGAAGATCCGACTTTGTCTGGAAGATGATGAAACATATTTGTGACTGTCCGCCGCGGCTCGAATCAGGTATCTGATGTTTGGTCTGATCTGGATGTTTCGTCGAAGTGGAGGGTCGTATAGACCCACTCACCACACACCTATCCTAACCTCTACTAGGTAACAAACCTATAAGTAGCAATCTCTCTTATGGGCTGTTAAGAAAATTTTATTTACATGACATTCAGTTGCGTCATTTTGGTTGACGATTTTGTTATCAGATCATCAATGAAAATTGTAAATTACAATGGACTTGTGCTCTTCTTTGCCTTAATATCTCTTGTGATGAAAATGGTTTTGATTATTTTGTAGCTGTTTCCAGTTATGTCTTTAATTAGTGGATATCAGGGATAAAATATTATTCAAATTTCTCTGTTGGGCTAATTGATTTTTGAAAAAAATTTACCTATGAAAATAAAAATGATATTTTTAACAAGATTCAACATATTTTTCCAGAAATATTTTTTTATTAGAATTTAAGTGCCTCGACAACTTTGGCTATTGGCACTGTACAAAAGACAAAAAGACATAAATACAGAAACTATCTTAAATCATAAAATATGTAAAATACTCGGTAAAATGTCAATCTAGTTTATATTTTGTGGTAGAGGTTAGTTGCTTTGAGGAATTTCAATGTCTTTGGGATTTCAGCGGTGCAGTTTAATAGCTCTCTCAGGTTTGGTCTTAGGTCTAGTCGCTTATAGGTAATGGTGTCTGGCAGTCTGTGAGAATTTGTTTAACGGTCACTATTGCAGTGACGGCAGACGGGAAGGTTTTCAGAAGACATCATGTAACCATGTGTGTATCCTGGTATGGTTGATCCGCAATCGTCTGATGACAGCAGCTTCTCTCCTGGTTATGAAATCGAGGGAGAGACAGCCGATTAACGGTCGTATATCGTAAAGGGCTGTTTTGCTGTTTTGCCAAAAATTTTGCCAGGACTCCTTGAAGGACTTTTTAATTAATAGTTTCATGTCATCTGGGAGCTGAAACGTTGTTGTGGTGATGGAAGAAGAGGCTTCTTTAGCATGGTGGTCAGCGTTTTCATTGCCAGTAATTCCAATGTGAGATGGGAGCCAGATAAGACAGACTGTTACATCACGAGCTGAGAGAGTTTGATAGATGTCAAATATTTTCAGAAATGCTTTCTTTATAAGTATGTTGGGCGATTCATGTTTATTGAACTTGGTAAGGGAGGAATTTTCATTAGAGGAAGTTGTTTAGTCCAAGGAGGGATATGAGGTTGAGGAAGCGGAGTGGTCATTGAAAGGTCGGTATTCTCAAGTAATGGGAAAAGAAGATGGGCAATAGATTTTACGCTACGTTTATTAGTAGTGTTGGAAGGATGATGTTGAGATATTGATGTAAACAAAGGGTAAACAGAGTTAGAAGATGTTGATGCAGCGTATGAAAGTATGAGGGATTGACGTCTTAGGAACATGGGTGGCTCATTTGCTTCACAGTATAGACTAGCAGCTGGACTAGAACGGAAAGCACCGAGGGAGAGTCGAAGGGCTGTATTGTGAATAGAGTTCAGTGAGTCGATGCTGCCGTAGTCTAGTTTAGGACGGATGAGGGATCTGTAAACTCTTGATAAGGTATTTTCATCGAATCCCCAGTGATAGTGGCAGAGAGTTTTGATGATATTGAGTCTTTTAAGACAAATGCCTTTGAGTGTGTTGATATGAAGTTTCCAATTAAGCCGAGAGTCGAAAGTTAATCCAAGAATTTTGCAATGATTAACAGCAGGTAACAGGGAGTTATTAAAGAAGATTAGCGGTTAACCGGATGGGGATCTTCTGCTAAACTTTATGACATTCGATTTACTTGGAGATAAGGAGAGATGTAGGTTGTTGGCTCTATCTTGCAGCAAATTTACTGCGTTTTGTAGAAGTTTGCAGATGGTGGGAACAGATTTTCCATGGCAGTGGACAATTAAATCATTATCATATTGAACATATTTGATGGGAGTAAGGAAGTTGGCGCATAAGTCGTTTATTGAAAGGATGAATAGGGTGGGACTTAATACAGATCCCTGAGGGACACCATCATTTTGGGTGTGAGGCTGGGAAAGTTTACCATTTGCAGAGACTCTAAATGACCTTGCAGTTGAAAAGTTTTGTATGAAAAAGAGAATGTTGCCATCTAGTTTATATTGTAATAGTTTGTTGATTATTGCATTTCTTGAGATTGTATCAAAAGCACCTTCGATATCGAAGATAGTTGCTACGAGATCCTGTTGATTATTTATTGCTGAGGAGATGTCGGTTTGCAATAAGACAAGGTTGTCACGAGTAGATCGATGACGTCGGAAACCAGATTGGGCACTAGGAATAATTTTGTACTTTGAGTCTTCTATTGATCATTTTTTCCATAAGTTTGCAGGTAGTACAGAAATATTGAATATTAATTATAGAAGGATAATGACCTCGTAGTCGATGCCTCTCGACAAAAAAAATTATCTACTTTACTACTAGTTTTGATTTCGGACATGTTTATTAATTTGATTTAAATAAACGTGTAAAATAAGTGTTAAAATATAGCGGAATTTTAATTTAAATCTTACTTCAAGGAACGACACGTCTTAACCATTACATTAATAAATCTCGATTCTCATCTAAAAATTGCCACATTTTGACAGAACCACTTGCTTTCTCGAGAAACAAACAAGTAATACGAGATAGCTGTTTAGTTGCACTTTTCTACTTCACTGGATGTGAGGCGACAAATTTTACATCAAACATGATATTTGATATTCAACAAGATCGTCCGAGTCGAGTCGAAATATTGTGCAACGAGGGATGTTGTTGTAAAATTCTGATTTTACATTTTTTGGACAGTCATTATCTATGTCGTTTTTAGGTATACACATTATTTGCATTAAACATGCTTGGATGCTATTCCTATATGTTTAATTATTTATGTTTATATGAACCAATGAAAAATCGTTTAACTGAACCTTAAAAAAGTTGACAAGAGTTTTTTTGCATTCTTAAACTTTGTCGATTGCCTAGTTGTCGAAATGTCAGAGAGGGGCAAATTAAAACGAAAATTCAAATCGCACCTTTGAAGAAACAGTGACACACATGCAAACATCTTCAAAAACCAGTTGATAATGTCAGATCATTCTTAAAGCTCAACTCTATAAGGTACAAATACAACAAAGACAGAATTGTATCTCTATCCATATGCACTAGATGGCATGTTCGCTCACACACACAGTCATACTTACAGTTGCAAAACTAGTTATAGTGGCGAGTGGATGTGAGTAGAAATAACATTTGGCCTCTTCTCTTGGTCAATAAGAAAAAACCCTGCAACTGCAGCAAGTGTACACACCCAAATTTCTTATTTCTGTGAAAAAAAAACTTGAGCTGATTAACACTAATATGGTTATAAAATATTAGAGAGATATTGCCAATTGCAATACCGCATACGCTGCGGTATTTATGAATACCGCAAACGTAATTACCGCAGACCATTTTTTAACAAGCAATATATCTCTATTATGAACCCTTTTATAATCCAAGTTGGCGTCATGGGGGGGCTTCACTTCGGTCGCCATCTTGAAAAACACGTTTTATCAAATATCTCGCGAACCGCGCATCGTACGACAAAATTGTGTAGATCATTATTGTAGATAATAATATTTGCCATCTTTTTTATTCGAAACTTTTTTTCCTATAACGCATAGATTTTTAATTAAAGCGCTCCGAACTTTTATCAATATGGTTTTTGCCAAATATTTAGTTAATGGTCAATGATAAATTAAAAAGGGTGGTAACTGGGAAACTTTTTCCCGTAACATTTATAGTTTAGGAGCTATTACGCTGTAAATGAGATTATAACGAGATTATAATGCTGTATATTCATCATGCGCTAGGGTCGTTCCCTCGCCTGTTTGTGACTTAGCGTTAAACGTACCGGTCACAGAGCTGTAAGCATGCGCAGTATTGCGTCTAGTTTTCTCTCGTTACTTATTTGATTTATAGGCACATGTAAATATTTTTTTGAGAAAGGGGAAAAACCCAGGTCCAAAACGGGCTTCTAACCTAGAACCTCTTGGTCGTTAGCTCAGTATGCTACACACTTCTTTTTCTTTTAGTGATTTCGACAACAATTTTAGACAGAGAAATTTGCAACAATTGAAACGGAGGTCGAAAGGCGACGTGACGTTCGCAACTTCAAAAAATTTTACTAGAGTATTTCTCTCAATAATTTTTTTTTTAAATTTTTGTCATGAAAGAAGTCACTCATTTCGTATTAGTAAATTATACAGATTTTGAAACTTATAAATGTATGTACCTACATTCAATAAAATTTTCTTTTTAGGAGGGGGTATTTGGATTTTGTGACGTAATAACCGGGGGGAGGGGGTCTAAAAATCCCAATTTCAGCGTGACGTGTTTTATGGACGGCCCCTTAGCGATTTTTCGAAAAACTCAGATTCACGTTAAATTTAAAAAAATAGAAAATTCAAATTGAATACCAACCTTTATATTCTTCTATTAAAAAAGAAATCATTTTTAATATTACAATATATTATAATATACAATATAAAATAATACTGTACAATATAAAATAGCATAATAAAAGTTTAAAGTTAATTAATAATAATAATATTAAGAATAACAATAACAATTCCTATAGTATGTACAAAAAGTACGAGGAGTAATAAACCCTAATTAAGTATGCAAAACCTTTACAGGGAGCACCATGAAATTTTTGATAAATCTCTTACTTTAAATTACATTTCTTCCGTAAATCTAAAAACCAGGTAGATCGACCCCGTATTTGTTTCAGTTGTAGCAAAGTTTAGGGTTTCTTCATTGTTAAAGGGTTAGCAGATAAGCGATAACGCAATGCAGTGGTGTGTATTTTGGGAAAAAAATACGTTTTAAATTATAATATAATAAAAAATGAAAAGAAATAATTATTGGAATACATTTATTACTTACATTTTATTCTATATCCGACTCGGAAGAGGAAGAATCGTTGTTGACATTAACAATAATAGGGTCGATTAAATCATCATAAATATTGTCAATTTTCAACATATTTCAACTTTTGATAACATGCTCGATACAGTTTGTCCAATTTTCCTTACTAACATGACTTACAGCACTCTCAAACAATTTCACAACATCGTTTATTTTAAAAGTAGTATTTTTTTTTCAACTTCCTCCTTTACCTGAGCCCATATTAGTTCTATGGGATTAAGTTCACAATGATAAGGGGGAAGTCGAAGAACTGATATACCACGAGAAGAAGCCATTTCTTCTACAATGTAGGTTTTGTATTTATTCTTGTTCATTTTTGCAATTCTGTAAAGTTCTTTCCTTAGTGGATCTTTTGGAAACTTAATATTTTTCGAAATAAGCCACTCCAAAAGCTCTGCTTTACGCCAACGACTTGTGGGCAATGCTTCTCGTAACCGTGAATGGTAACTTGCGTTGTCCATAACAATAACAGCCCCTTTTGGAATCAGATACAACATTTGAACAAACCATTCCTCGAAGACATCCCCATTCATATCTTCGTGATAGTCCCCCGTGCGTTTTGAAATAAAAGTTAATAATCCACCATCAACAAAACCTTCAGAACTTCCAACATGGACAATGATAAGTCTTTTTCCTTTTCCAGATGGTGGCTGCAAACCTAACGACAAACCTTCCACGAATGCCTGCCTTCCGCTTTTAATGTTTTCATCTTGCCAAGATTTGGAAACTGTATATCCAGCATTTATCCATGTTTCGTCTAAGTAGAAGATTTTCAAATTTTGTTCTCTGGCATGTCGAATGCTTCTTAAATAGTCTCTTCTCCAAAAAACTATTTCCGGCTTATCTATCAAGAGAGATTTTCTATTATGTTTTGTATATCTGAAACCCACATCTTTCAAAAGTTTGCATAATGACATTCTGGAGAATTTTGGATAGTCCGTATCTTCTTGCACTGATGTCATAATTTTGTCAAGTGTTGGAATTTCCTTTCGTAAGTAAAATCCATGGACTTTACGCCTTAGTCTTTGTTTTAATGACTCATCGATCTCAATTGGTTTTCGGCCTGAAGGAGTTTTAGGGGGTTGAAGAGTTCCATTCTTGCTTTCAAAAAGAACAAAAATATATAAAATAATTATTGTTACAGATTGGTTTGTTTTCTATTATGAATAAACTGTGTTGCCTTTCTTTATCAAACTTACTAAAATTTATGTACCTCTATCACTTTTTTTTTATTAAAATTAGTACATCCCGTTACCTCTGACCTAAATCGTATATTCTTTAGCATAGCTGCAACTCATTCGTTCAATACAAAATGTACCTTACGGTATACCCTCTTAAAATATATTTTGATACGTCTATGAAATCTACTTAAATGAATGATTTATTACTCCTTGTCCTTTCTATATAGACTATACGATGTAGCGTGATGCACTATTGTTTTTTGCTACATTGACAATCTTTTATATGATAATACCGTTTTATGCAACAATAAAGATCGATGAATTATTAGTTGTTATCAACATTATTTATAATTTTAATTGATTCGGTACACAGCTGTATTGACATTTTTTTGAACACTTTATACCATTTTATGCGTTATGAAATGGTTTTCGTATACAACGAGCAATATTGCCACTGATAAATACGAGGAGCAAGTTTTACCAAGCTGCAGTTCTTAAACTATAAATGCTACGGGAAAAAGTTTCCAATGACATTTATAGAAAATTTTATGCTCTACAATCCAGTTACCACCATTTTTAATTTATCATTGACCATTAACTAAATATTTAGCAAAAACCATATTGAAAAAAGTTTGGAGCGCTTTAATTAAAAACCTATACGTTATAGAAAAAAAAGTTTCGAATAAAAAAGATGGCAAATATTATTATCTACAATAATGATTTCCACAATTTTTGTCGTACGATGCGCGGTTCGCAAGATATTTAATAAAACGTTTTTCAAGATGGCGACTGGTAACTGGTTTCCTATTAACTGCCAAACACAAAAATGAATTTTAAAAACTTCTGAACAATTAATGAGTTTGGATTTGTCAGCGTTTCTTCAAAGGTGCCAAATATTGATTTATTGAAATTGAAATATAAAAAGATTGTGGTTTAATTATCCAATTATGATTTTCAACAAAATCTTCGATGTTTTCATAAAATTGAATATGTACTCAATTCGTTTCCAATTAGAATTAAATGACTTCAAGAGCTGATCCATATCTCAAATGTGGTTTTATGAAATCCAAACAAAAGGGTTCAATGAAACTCAAAGTCCAAACCACAATTATTTAATATTGTCCACCAAAAGGACAAATTATTTAGCTACTACATCAGGCTACAATAGAATAGAAATGGTATATTTAGTATTAAGATCTTATCCAAAAGATTTGGATTTAAATATAAATTTTTACAATATCCTTGTTTTCACTTTACTACTTTCTACATGTTTATTATTCTCTATGTGTTTCCAAAAA
>CAJUYH010003305.1:0-33401 GCA_910591685.1 Galerucella tenella | reverse complement strand
TACCGTAGGAAAAAAGGATGCTTTATAGGTACCTTAAAAATCGTCAATTTATAACATACTAATTTAAGACAGATCTTATTTTTATTCAAATAAAAATAAGCCAGTATTGGAAAAATCCTTATATTTTAAGTAAGTACTTCAAACCAGAGGAGTTTACCTCATGGCCATAAGTAATCCCTTTTACATGCATGAAGTAGTCACTGACTTTTTATTCAATTTATACTAAGAAAATACTTAAATAAGAGGAAGTAGAAGCCAATACTTTTTTTATTCAATAGACCCCTTATTTGTCTAATTGTTAACTTCTAATTTTCATTCAAAATTTCATTAAGCTTGATAATTATACGGAGATTTCTGGTGGCTCCTGGACTATAAAAAAATTTATGAAAAACTTTTTCAGTACGGCCCTCGATATGAATGGGATGAAAGAATCCAAGGCTCACTTTTAGGAGCTTATTTCTACGGATACATATTCACAAACCTCGCTGCTGGATTGATTGCCGAATATTTTGGACCACTTAAAGTAATTGTGTTAGTACACATGGTTGCAACCGTGGCGAATACATTGAGTGTATTTGCTGCTACGATACACTGGAGTCTACTATTTGTATGCAGATTCGTATTGGGAATGGGCGGAGTGAGTAGATGTTTATTTAGGAAAAGTTATTTTCTGGGTTAATATTTTTTTTGCGCGATCGATCTTTTTTGTTTATCGACAGCATCGGTTGTCAGGACGGTAGGTTGTGTTTACTGGTTTCTAAGTCTTACACGTCGGTAAGTGATTTACATACCGTTCAGACGTCGATGAGTGATTTACTTACCGTTCAGACGTCGGTAAGTGATTTACTTACCGTTCAGACGTCGGTAAGTAAATTACTTACCGATGTCTTATCCCTACATACATTTAAGTGGTCCTAAATAGTATATTACTTCATTCATTACACAAAAGGAACAAAAAAAATGAAAAGATTCATATTTTTTCAATGAACAGAACCTAACAGAACAATATAAGAAGTAATAAATAGCATAAAAACAATTTCACCAAATTGCAAATTATATTTCAAACTGATCGAGAAGTATAAATGTCACCTTTGACATTTCGTTCATTTCGAAAAAAATTAAATTATTTCATTCGAAATTTATTTCAATACGATCGCGCCATGGAGCTACTATTAAGAGGAGATGACACAGTCGACTATCTTATAATAGGAAAGTGGTATCACATGAGTGACATTGTGATGTTAGCAATAGGGCGTCGACAGGAGAGCCGGACTATTTAAATTTTCAATCAATAAAAATATATTCACTAGTGAAATTCTTTTTTAACTAGGTATAGCGTAGCGGCTTTTTGAATTTTTGATTAGAGGTGGTTTTCTTCGTTAAAGTGCACATTATCGTCCTTTTGACAAGATGAAATTGATAATATAGAAACACTATATTTTGTTGGCTGCCGAGAACCTTTTTTCACAAATTTCAACCACATATCTCTTATTGATGGAGCTCTAAGAAATCTACAAACATTAAATATAACATGAAGTTAAATACAACTTATTGAAGCACAAAGAAATATATTCCAGTACAGTCCTGTTTCGATTGTTTACTAACCTATGATATGTTGTTCCTGATGATTTTTTCAAGTTGACAGAGAAGTGGTAGTGAAATGGCGAAACCGATACCACTTTTATGACAGGCGTAGCGACTCCTCTTAATACTAGCTCCATGGATCGCGCAAAAAATGGTATAAGCATCTCGAACGTTAAGGGTAATACCGGTCTCCAGCAAAATTGGAAGCTTAGCTACGCTCAGCCTCCAAACATTGTTGTCGGCCGATAAACAACCCTTACTGTTCTTAATACTTAGTTCGAAAGCAAGGGTTAACGCGCGACGCGAAGCAGAGCGCGTTAATTGCTTGAGAACAATAATTCCACTTTTAGCTCGCAATACATATAACATTTTTTCTACAATCATTTGAATGTATATTATAACTAATAAAATTGATAAATTTATACTTCTTATTTCAAGTACCTGTCAAATATTTTATAAAATTTTAAACGTATAATTATTATTGTCAATACTGTCAAAGTACTTCTTCTTATTCTACAATTAGAAAGGCCTCAGCTAGCAGGGCCATCCGGCCAGTATACGCAAAATATTCAGAACGTGGCACAACAATTAAGCACAAAAACACAAAAAAAATTAATACGGAAACATCGCAATCACACTAATTAATTATTCAAAACATTGAGAACTTAACAAAACAGCGATTTATTAGATTGTAAAAGATTTTCAGGAGACAAAAACACTCCCTAGCCAGGTTGCTCTATGATGTCACTGTCAATACAATTATGTTTGTAGTATCGGATGTTATGGGCAACGAGCGTTTTGCAAATTTTTACACTCGGTGAGCGTAAAGTAACTCTCCTCAAGAATTTTAACTTTTCGTTGTAAATGGCAAGCGAAAAAGCCTACTCTCCAATGTGATTGTAGAATAATTATATTTCAAACTGATCGAGTATAATTGACATTTCGTTCATTTCGAAGAAATTTAAATTGTTTTATTCAAAATGTATTTCAATACGATCGCGCAAAAAATGGTATAAGCATCTCGAACGTTAAGGGTAATACCGGTCTCAGCAAAATTGGGGGCTTCGCTACGCTCAGCCTCCAAACATTGCTGTCGACCGGTAAACAACTCTTATACCGTTCTTAATACGTAATATACTATATTGTAGCTTAATATATCGTATAACTGTAGCTACTGCAGAGCTATAATAATTTATAAAGAAATAATTCGATTCAATAAAAAATAGAATAGGACATTTCATCTTGCATCAAATGTGTTCGTGAGGTGTTGTATAAGATGAAGTTGTTCCCAGTTTTCGACTGAATAGGAGTTTTTCACTTTTCGTTAATTTTGACGAATTTCTACGAATCCAATAAAAAAGATCATAGTATGAGAGATCTATCTAGAGTGAATTTTTATTACAAATAATTGTAATAACTTAGTTGACAAAATACTGCTATAATTATACATAATTTTCTCAATATTTTGGCTTCATTCACCCATTCCGTGATGAAATATTACAACCTGAATGACCATGATTGCCCCTTCCTTTAGTTTTGATCCTGCGTACCTCCTTGAACTATGAATAACTGTATCTATGTCCTTGGTAGTCATAATTGACAAAGATTCCAAAAAATCCAATAATTTAGTAGTTTTTCAAGTATTTAACAATGATCCGAACTGCTTCCATGGTCGAAAACTGGGATTTGTCAATACCACTCCATCAGATACGACATAATAAAGTCATAACTACCTCACCAATGGTGAAAATACCCCTTTTTAGGATGACTTACATAGACTAAAGAGTAGCCTCCTTCCGAGTCTCCTGATATCTCAGACTTATTTTTAAAATCCATACTGACCTGTATATTGAGCAATATTATTCCAGCTACCTCACAAGTTTCATGTGTTGTTCTGTTTTCTTTAGATAAATAGTTTATTGTAAAATCTTCCTAGGCATTGGTGTATCCAGCATTACAAGTACTAATTGCGTTCTGGGCTCCACCGCAGGAAAAAGGAAAATTTATAAGTGCTTTAATGGGAAATGTCTTAGGTAATGTTATTATTACTCCGTATTATAAATAATGTTATTATTTAAAGACTCGGTGGCTGTCAACAATTGGTTTTCAATGACCATTCACATTTATGTCCCACCAATACGGAGATGTCTAGTTAAAATAATAAATATAGAGACAACCAAAATTTATTTAAACGTTTTCTCCGAAAAACTATTACAGCTTGTCAATTGTAGAAAGCGACATGAAAATATGACGAGAAAAAAAGATAAAGTCTTCTGAGGAAGAGATGAAGGTGTCTAGCAGATAGCCAGCGGCAAATTTAGGAAAATTTACGTCGTATGTCCAACCTTTTTCTATGTTCCAGGTACATGCGTCACTTGGCCAGTGGTTGGACTTATTACAACATATTTAGGGTGGAATTGGGGATTTTATGTAATCAGTATTGAAAACGTTATATTTTGTTTTGTATTCTACCTTTTGGTTACCGATACACCAGAAACACACAAATGGATTAAGCCCGAAGAAGCGGATTTTATTAAAGAGTCCCAAGCAGGAACGGTTACTAAGAAAAAGGTAACATATTCGAATATAATTCGTTCTTAAATAACCAAAAAGGCAAACTCTTCCATCAAAGCCCAATGGAGCAGACACAATAAGACTTCCAAAACTCTCAATGCCTTTTTGTTTCTCCACTGGGGTACAAGAATTCATGGAAATAACTTCAAACCTGATCGTTACACCCTCCTGTGTAATGGAAATAAAAACTCTTTATTTCGACGTTTCGGTAGCGTTCCAGCTACCGTTGTCAATATTAACAAGTAATAAAATAATTTTTGGTCCCTATCTGACACAACGAATAGAATATGAGAACTAGACAATCAATAATATTTCAAAGTTTAAGACTACAAAACTTTATTGTCAAATTTTATTAAGGTCCATTCATAGTAGATCACATCTCTGAATAAAGCATAACCATTTATTTACTGAACAACCCAATGAAGAATATTTACCATAACAATTTGAGCTCTATTTGATAGAGCAAAGCGTCAAGTAAAGTAAAGTCAAGTATAAATCCCCCTTGAGTCAGGGGCTAGCAAAAATTAATCCATTTTCCATGATAAACGTTTATTTAAATTTATTTTTGTCCCAAATTACGATTTTTCTGTTTATTTCCAAAGGTAATAGCCCCTTACAAAAAATTGTTCACCAACATACCTTATTGGATGCTGATGTTATGCCATTTTGGAAACGAATGGGGACTTTACTTGCAACTAACTTTGGTCCCGAAATTTATATCTGACGTTATTGGCTTTGACTTGAGTAAAGCTGGTGGATTGGCCGCACTACCTCCACTGATGAGAATGACGTTTGGGTTGACACTAGGTGCAATTGCAGATGAAATTTTAAAGCGAGAATTATGTAGGAAAGTAGTGGTCAGAAAATCGTACACTATTCTATGTGAGTATAAGTAAAACAAGGGGTGGTAAGAAAAGGGTAAGAAGTAAAATAGTTTGTTTTTAAAATGGTGGGAGTAAATATTTTATTGGATGATAGTACAAATGAATTCTGAACTAGTTAGCTCTAGGACATGAGGGTCATTTCTTTAAGCAGTAGTTGAAAATTAAAGGCACGCCGTTATATTTTATGAAGTTTCAAGTGTAAGAAATGTATTAATCTAATTAGATTTATCTATGTATTTATTGTTGTGTCAGATGTCGATTCCACACTATTTGGTGAAATTCTTACGTGGGCGTAGGAAAAATACTGTATATTTTTTTCAGACTCGTGTAAAAAATTTCACTTTCCGCTCTCGTAATGTAATATGCTATTTCAGCACACATTTTTCCTGGTTTGATGCTGATCGCCATAAGCTTCATTGGCTGTAACTGGATACCCGTTATAGTCTTATTAACGTTCAGTTTGGGTCTGAACGGTGCCTGCGTCCAAAACATACTAATTAACGCCCAAGATCTTGCTCCCAACTTTTCCGGCACTATTTATGCCATCAATAGCTTTTTCGCCGGCATGACTGGTTTCATTGTACCTGCCCTTAACGGAGAAATTACCAGGGAGCACGTAAGTACATAATAGTATTTTATGCAACGATCATGTAATGATAGCCATTAAGTATGTTGTAGGATACGTATATAATATGCGAGTGTATTAATGGCCATTACATGAAAGTTGCATACAATATTTTTTCCACTCCGATTAATAAGAATAATTTGTGGTTGTACATTTTTCATCGCATAAAATGCCCCACTACCATACTTTGGTAAGCTCAAAATTTGTCCGACTCCACCCAAATAACAAACACACGAAGTTTCGACAGTGTGGTTTTTTCTTCTAGCCAACTGAGAAGTTGAATTTCTTTATTAGTGGTTGATAATGTTTTATTATTAACCTAGGTCAATAATGGACAAATATTTTGAGAGTTAAGGGATAGTAGTTCAACAAAAACTTGTGGAACATAATTTTGTATATCCAGGAGATTATTGTCTTTAACATATTTGCTGCTTGAAATTACCTATCAAGATAAAATTATTTGAATAAAAATGCTATTAGTTTGAAATTCGCGCTCAATCAAAAATAACTTATGACATAACGAGTACGTTCGTAATATATCGAAAACTGACAATGAACTTGACAGTCAGACGACGGGGTAAACGCTTCTCGTGGTGCGTTTGTGAATTATTTTTAACTTTTGTCTTAAATTTGGCTAGTAGTGGGAAAATTGCATATGTTGGTGGAGACATTTATAAACCTCGCTCCTTATTCCGCTCGTGGCTAAGCCCCTCGCGAAATAATCTTGGTGCTTTGGTAATAAATAAAAGTGTTCACAACCTTTGTGTATAATACACTATTGTATATTTATTGTATAAAAGTGACAATATGTTAAATGTTTTAGAATGGTATAGAGGAATGGGGGTACACTTTTATAATTGGTGGAATTGTTTATTGCCTTGGAGGTGTAGTATGGATATTGTTTGGATCCGTGGAAGAGCAAAGCTTCAATAGATTCGGCGATCCAGGATCCTAATTTCGGCGAAAATATTTGCTCACAACTGAATTTTTTTATGATATTCAAAAATAAATAATAATACTAACGCACAAGGTATAAAATAAAATTTAATATTTTATGATTTTTTTTTAATTTTCTTCATTATGTGAAATAAAATCTCTCTTCCTTTATAAAACGTGCTAGACCTTAAGACAGACTTAACATTTAGAGTTATTTAAAACCTATTAAGACATTATAGGATAGGTAGGTATTTTATTTTTCAAAATTTAATCTCACCTAGGCTTTCAAAGGTTTCGAAAAATATATAAAATAACAACAAGCTATTTGAATAAAAATGTGGATATCAGTAAGTTCACAAGTTTGATTGCCTTTCTGGAAAGGAATTAAATAGTAAATTTATAATTTCTGAAAACAATGAAATATAATAATTAAATGAAAACTGAATAAAAACTGAATCAAACTAAGGGAAGTTATACTATCTTATACTAATAGTGAGATGCACATGACTTCAATTGTGTGATAGAGGGCGTTACTATCTTTAAAATTTGTGATGGAAACTAAGATCACAAAATGCTTCATTTGGAAGATATTTTAATTATTTTTACGTCAATAATAGCAATTTAGGATTTTTTGTAGTTGAAAATCGTTTCATGAAATTATTAATAAAATAAATACGAGAGTTACGTATTGAGATTAAATTCATTCACTTCACTATATGTCACTGAAACCTCTGAAAAATTATAATGTGTTTTTTATTGACGTAATAGTTATTTACGTAACTAGTTATGAAAAGAGCGATATTGTTCAACAAGCGTAATATTTGCCAAAACGAGCACTAGAGAGTTCTGCAAACTACGCGAGTTGAACAATGTCGCTCTCTTCATAACGTGTTTGCGTACAAGGTTTTATCTAATTCCGCGCTTTCAAAATATTTGATAAAATCTTCAATAACAATGATAATATTAAAGTGGATTCAAATGGTGTTAGAAGTATTGTTACTATGAAGTATTCACCCAGAAAATTGACTTACCTTGAATAACTGTGTCCTGAATAATGTTGTTTTCAATGTTTATAAATCATAAAATACTATTTAATTAAAATGATGGGGTAATTGTCAGTTTAAATGATGAAATAATTGTCAGTTTTGACAGTACCTAATTAATAAATTATTCTTTGAAACTCATCTCTATGCTGAAACTTTAAACAGTTACGTAGAGTTTTTACATAACTACTTTTCATAACTGATATATGAAGGATATGAAAAATGTGACGTTACCTAACGTCAAGGAGTGACTTAAAGTGTTACATTTGATAGTGGAATTAGATAATAGATATTCACGTAATTAGTTATAAAAAGAGCGATATTGTTCAACAAGCGTAATATTTGCCAAAACGAGCGCTAGAGAGTTCTGCAAATTACGCGAGTTGAACAATGTCGCTCTCTTCATAACGTGTTTACGTACAACATTTTATCTATTTCCGCGCTTTCAAAATATTTGATAAAATCTTCCATAACAATGATAATATTAAAGTGGATTCAAATGGTGTTAGAAGTATTGTTACTATGAAGTATTCACCCAGAAAATTGACTTTCTTTAAATAACTGTGTCCTGAATAATGTTGTTTTCAATGTTTATAAATCATAAAATACTATTGAATTAAAATGATGGGGTAATTGTCAGTTTAAATGATGAAATAATTGTCAGTTTTGACAGTACCTGATTAATAAATTATTCTTTGAAACTCATCTCTATGCTGAAACTTAAACAGTTACGTAGAGTTTTTACATAACTACTCTTCATAACTGATATATGAAGGATATGAAAAATGTGACGTTACCTAACGTCAAGGAGTGACGTAAAGTGTCACATTTGATAGCGGAATTAGATAAAGATAATTAAAAGATGAGATATTTTGTTCCCATTACAATTTTTAAAGATAGAATCGCCCTCTATCACACAATTTAAGTCAGGCACTATTACTAGTGATCTTATAATTTTCTCCAGTTTGATCTAGTTTTGGTACCATTATTATGTCTCATTCCTTTCAGATGTTATGGAGGGGGGGCACAACTTACGATCGCCCTGTAAATAACTTTTCGTAACTGAATAATATTACACTATAATATTGAATTGAATAATCTGGGATCTTATTCTTACCCAACTACTCTGCACTGTTACGGCAAATTTATCACTTCTAAATATATTTGAATGGTAATGGTATTAGGGTTCTATTGTCCTCGCTACCTGCGGTTCACTATACAGGAGGAATCTAGTGAAACGGAACACTCATTTATATGAAGAAGCACTTACAATTCTATTCAATTCCTTGAGTCACCTTAAGTGTTTCAGACACGTTTTTGAATTTATAATAAGCTCTTCAGCTATCAATATGATAAAAATTTACTATAGATTTACTGATAATGACAACACTGTGACTACTTTGGACAATTATTTAATGATTTTTTTAGTTCGAATAAAGCAAATGAAAAATTAGAAGCTGAAAAATATTTTTTTTTATTTATATATTTTTTGCTTTTGAACCGCTGTTACAGCGGCAAAATTCCTTTTCCACTATAATCATATTATCGACTAACAATTCCGAATACATTTTCTATATAAAATTATAAAAAAAGGACAGACCGTGAAGCTCATTACCGTTAACTATGAGAAAAAAAATGTTAATGCCCAAAAAATAATGGTTAACAAGTCGAACTGAGCTTAAGCAGAATCAAATTACACTAAAAAAGGTGTGACGTGTGCGTGTTGGTTCCTTTTTAAAATCGTCCGACTTGCTGAAAAATAGAATTTGGATTGTTTTTTGGAGTCGTCGTCATCGGTGCTAATGATACTACGGTATTTTTGGGTAAGGTGTGAAAATCATCAGAATATCATTATGTGCCGATTTGTTTGGTATCGCAGCCTTTATTTTTTGTTAAATCTCGAAATAACTGTGTTTTAACGTCAACCCTCTATTTTATGGTAACTCAATCAACATACGCTAATCGAAAATTTCGTAGTCGTTATCAAATTATACTGAGATAATGATCAAGAGAAGCTCGAAATATTAGTCTGTAAAATATCATTTTTTGTTTTTGAATCCACTGTACCGAGACTGTGGTGCTTTAAATTTACATTTAGTTACTCATAATACTTTAATTTATACATACACCGATTGTTCCACTATACTCAAACATCTTTTAATTTTGTAAATACTTTTTTGGAAATTTCATTAAAATTAAAAAAATATAGAACTATACCTACAGTTAATTTTTGAAACGTTCCAGTTTAGTTATTCTGAAGAATTATTTTTAACAGAAGAAATATGTGCCGGGTGTCTGATTTAGAGAGATGTATCCAACTGTATCTCAGAAGCTATTTTTTCTACGACCGTGCGTTTTAACCCATTTTCCCGCACGCATTTTAGTTTTGAAAGTGTCACTTTCCCGCACTAGTGCGGGAAAGTAAAATTATGCAAAATTTGACCTTATTAGATAGTTTTTCACTTCGTAAGATATAACTTTGTTATAATTGTTAAAAACATATATTTTTTTTATGCAAATTTCAGCAGATATGGGTTTTTATGTTGTTCGTTATCATTTATTCTGATGTTTTTCTGTATAACTGCAAAATGCTAAACCTTTTACTTATCAATGGCACGAGTATTCGTTTAGTTGAACATAGACTTTCGTACGAAGTTATTAATTGGATGAAATTAGAGATATGAATGATAACAACAGACGTCTTACTAGACATTTAACAGAGGAGAGGCACATACGGCTGTTACTCTGTCAGCTGAAGGATACAATCAAGTCCGAATTGCTCATATTTTAAATGTTACCCAGTCGTTAGTAAGTGTCAATGCGGTATAGGGAGACTGAGGCATTCTCAACACGTCCTGTCCAAGTCCGTAATAGGGTCACAACTGCAGCACAGGATCGATTTTTGCTTTTGCAAACTTTAAGGAACCGTTCAACTACAGCTAGGAACTTACAAAATGCACTAAGAAGAACTTACCAGGTTAGGATCAGTGATCAAACGGTTAGAAACAGATTGAGAGAATTTGACTTAAGGCCAAGACGACCAGCAACGGGACCACGACTCACCAGGCAACACCGCGTATGTAGATTACCCTTCGCCAGGGAACACCTGAACAGGAGAGCAGCTGATTGGCACACGGTCTTGTTCACCGACGAGTCCAGATTTACTCTCTCAACAAATGACCGTCGTGTGAGGGTGTATAGAAGACCTGGAACCCGATTTGTACAGGGTAACATTCGTCAGCTAGATGCAAACGGTGAAGGAGGCATTATGGTTTGGGAAGGAAAAAACTTTCGTGGAGGCACTGATCTCCATATTGTACAACACGGTACTTTGAATGCTGAAAGGTACATTAATGATATCCTTCAAGAGTATGTGATTCCTTTTGCCCAATTTATAGGCGATAATTACATATTAATGCATGATAATGCCCGTCCACACACAGCACAATTTGTGACTAGGTTCTTGCAAGACACCGATATTGATGTCATGGATTGGCCAGCAAGGTCACCTGACTTAAATCCATTTGAACATATGTGGGATGCACTTGGAAGAGCCGTTAGAGGAAGATTAAATCCACCTGAAACCTTGGAACAATTGTCTGAAGCTCTTATAGAGGAATGGGATAGAATTCCCGAACCTTATGTTCAAAATTTAATTTTAATTATGGGGAGGCGTTGCAGGGCAGTTGTAAGAGCTAGAGGGGGTAATGCTGAATATTAATTAATGTTTTGTAGTGTAAAATTCATTATGGTCGGCTAGTAATGTTAATTTTATTCTTTGGTTTTAAGACAAATAAAACACTAAAAAATTAAAAGTTGCTTTATTTCGTTACATTTTATGTAAATTTTGCAATACTTCGTGAAATCCCTTAAAACAAGTCATAATTTTATTTGTTGATTAAATATGGACATTTAAGAAAATATGCGATAATTGTTTTGAGTAGTGCATTAACGAGATATATCAAATAAAATTCTTTCATCTACAAATCACTCAAAACCGTTGCCGTCACCGTGATCGTCATCTTTATGCGACCTGCAGGCGATGCCATCCTCATCGACGTCATCTACTTACCAGTTAACACCAAACAACTTCACTGGACTAGCAATTTCAAATAATTCACAGAACGCAACAATTGGTATTTTTAATATTAATATTTATCATAATTAGTAGTTTTTAGTTAAAGCTTTGTATATGCATGTTGAAATGGAATAATTTTTGAAAAATGGGTTGATATATTTTTTGTGGCAGCAAAAATGTTCTTCATGCGTGAAGTGTCTTTCCCGCCCTTGACCGTTTCGGGTCAACTGCAGTCGCGTGCGGGAAAGTATCACTTTCCGCACTAGTTGGGAAATAGTATATTGTATAATTAGTGGGAAAAGCATAACATTCCAAACGACTGTGATAATTATCACAGGAGTTCGGGAATATGCTTTTCACACGAATTATACATACTATTTCCTCTTCGATCGTTGATTTACTTTTAGAAAAAATTAATTAAAAAATATTTAATTCAAGAAGTAATCGAGCAAGTTTAGATAGGTTTCTCTATGTGGTAACCATGGAAATTACTTTGTTATGACAAAAGTAAAATAATTTTTCTCCGATCCAATATATTGACGAATCACCTAAAAATAAAGTAGAAGTGGCTAATAAAATATTCAACACCCCTGCCTCGACTTCAAATGAAAATGATCGAAACGAGATAAACCAATCAATTAGCCATGCAGCTTCAAGGTATATAAATTCTCGTTGCCCTCCAGTACAATTTACAAAATTGTACAAGCTGTACAACAAATGTAAATATTAACAACAATTAATTTGTGTTCAAGAATACTGTTATAAATTAGATTTTTCTTTTATCTCTTTTATAACAACATTATCAATATAAAAATTAAAACCATACTTTGTTTCATTTTATTGTAATAATCCATTTGTAACATTACCGCACGCTACAGCAGTGCGGTAAGAATATTACCACACTGTTATTTTCTAATTGCTTAGCAACTGCTTACTATTCTGGAATGTTGAGCTTTGCGCATAGAAAACAGGTCAAAATAGTGTCACTTTTCCCACGATCGGAGAAAAATAACTATATCGTACAGCTTAGAGAGAAAAATCTGAATCACAAATTTGCATGAACAAATGGAAAATATTTTCATGTATCCTACTCCACTTTCAGGGGACGTAGTTCGCAATAATATCACAAAAAGATCATTTAGGTTAGGACATTAAGCTCAAAAAATGGCAAAACCTCGCAATTTTTTTGTCCAGCATTGTTTTGCATCAAAGTTTGGGATTGGGCTCATTTCACCCTCTAGTTCATTTTCTACTATAGTGTCGTTGTATGCTTTTTGTTTTTTGAGTGTGAAAACTGCTCCTAATATTCAAAAGTTTCAAAATAACATTTTAAATTTCAATAAGGTAAAACTTGGTTTGGATTGGTTGAATAATGTTTCATGCCTCAGGATATTATAATTATCATAATATTTCAGCACTTGCTAGAGCTTAATATAAAAATACATTTGCTCCTGTTGGTCGTAGATGAAAAATTATAAAAATAGAATTTTGTTTGTTTCTTCAAAAGCTACAATAGGTCTGTACCAACCGCAATCAGAAACTGTCAGAAACGATCAGAGAATAGTCGACCATTGAAATCGGTGATAAGAATTACGCGAAAGTAAAGTGGTTGTTTGTTATGACCAGTTATTATCCGATCGTTTCTGGCAGTTTCTGATTGCGGTTGGAACAGACCTATTTTTGCCTTTCATAGTTTTTTGACCTATTTTTCGAGTTATTTGCGAAAAAACCCTTCAAAAACGTCGGTTTTCGCAAAAAACTGCTACTTGCAATCGCGAATACCTCGAAAAATATGAATTTCACGAAAAAAATGTAAAGAACATTAGAACTACCTTGTACTGATGAGGCGCAAATACGCGATGCTGTTATTTCTAAACCAGAATGGTTGGTTATATCGTGAAGATATCCCAACACCGTTTAACTCGGAACTGAAGTTAGTGGTCTGTCGGAGCATACAGCCTGAGAAGTAGATGTTTGTTCTTGGTGAACGGTCTACTAATTGGAAAGTAGGTAATTTTCAAATTTGTAAGGCGTTATAATAATATGATACTATTACATTGACATCTACTGATAATATGCTTTACTTAAAAATGACAATTTTTCCAGGAAACTGTAAATAAGCAAATGAATACGTACATATTTGTGGCTTCGATTGTACCTTTAGTCGGCGCCAGACATGCGGCATTCGGCGAGTACCGAGCGACTGCTCGCCAAGTAGCAAGTAGTGTGGACGGGTTCATCCACAGACATATAAAAAACAATAGACAGAGCTATTCATTCATAAAATACGAAATGTTTATACTCCAACATTGTTATGATCAGGGGCGGTGAAGAGGCAAAGCATATGACCATTGTTGGAATATGGCGGCCGACAGATAAACACCATAGACGGAGAAATAACGGAGGCGAATGATTGAATAGACTTAATTCGGGAATTTTTTCACAATATTTTCGATTTTTTAAATTGAAACTTAATAAACAACTGTGCAACAAAAATTAGTATAAATATCAAAATTTGTTACTAATGATAAAAAAATTAAATTTATCTAACTATCACATTGAAATATTTACTGCTCAAAGAAGAATATTACACATTTTCATTTTTAAAAACAACTTCAAAATTGTCAGTAAAAGTAATGTATATTGTAGTTTATATTAATTTTGCTCTTCTAGGTAATACAAATTCTTGTGAGGTTTATGAAATAAAAATAATTACAAAATAATACATATTTATTTTACAAGTAGTTACATCGTCAAAGTCATTGATTGCGAAATAAGGAACTGCATCTCTCCTTAACATTTTTGTTCCATTGGTCCTTTGTGTAAACTCATTTCCTTCAAAATGATCAGAACATACTTCTGGCCTCTTTGGTAATTTTTTATCTGGTTGGAATCCAAGTATTTCCATCCAGGTATTTCTTCGAGCTTGGCTTACCGGAAAACTAGAAGAAATCATTGGAAAATAATAGGTACACAACAGTGGCTAGCTGTTTACCTATTTTTTACTACTAACTAGGATTTCTGAAGATGATGGTGTTGTAGTAGAGGTATTGTGATATGCGGTAAAACCACCAGTAAATTGTAAATTATAGCTAGGAATAAAATTACATAATTCCTAGCACCTATACAAAATGCAACAGCAACCTATTAGGTACAGTAAGTAGTCGCCTATCAAAGCAAGCCTTACATGAAGTTTTTAATACCTCAAAACTCTCAGTCTTTACAAATTCCTGAACTACTTGTCTAATGCTTCC
Organism: Galerucella tenella; assembly: GCA_910591685.1. Taxonomy (NCBI): domain Eukaryota; kingdom Metazoa; phylum Arthropoda; class Insecta; order Coleoptera; family Chrysomelidae; genus Galerucella; species Galerucella tenella. The sequence goes on along the minus strand of CAJUYH010003305.1, from coordinate 18,423 downwards.
TATAGGTAAGCATCATAGACATTTTTTTTATATATAGGTATGTGCAGCATCTTATGTTTATCTTCTACAATCTGCTTAAATATGTGTAAGTATGTGAGTGGTAATTTCACCCAATTTTCTCCTTATCAAGCCAATTCAGATTGTGTGAAAAAAGGATTCACATACCCGCCTATGACTAACTTATTTACTACAACTTACCAGTGAAAAGATAGGTTAGGGTTCAAATAGTCGATTTTCCTGCACACCACAAACTGTCTCACCATAGTTTTAATTTTTTAAGACCTCTGCTTCACTAGTAAATACTAAATCAGGTGAAATACACGCAAATAAATCAAAAACACAGTACTCGCCACTTTAAATATCAATGAAATGATATTGGAATATGGCGGCTGCTTGTTGGGGTATTTTGCTAGCGGCGTTGCCGGACTTCGCAAAATTTTAAAAGATGAGCGGAAAATTATACTAAACTACCTTGTATGTAAAATCAAATTTAAGAGATTCAAACTCAACAAATAACAAATTTCCACACATATTTTCATGCAAAAATATATGTATGCAAAAATATATTCTGTTTGTAGAGAAATATTAAATAATAGGTAGTATCAAACATGAAGTATTAAAAGTAATTTAATATTATTCATCTGGCAACGCTGCGTTACTACAAAATCATTTGTAGTAAAGTAAGAATTAATGTTGGCACATACACATTTTGTAAACAACTCTGTCTATTGTTTTTTATATGTCTGTGGGTTCATCGCTACTTGCCGATGACAAATTTTAGTCTTTGTGCAGTGCTCGCGTAGTTCCCGTTGTTTGTCGGTCTTTTGAAGCAACATCAAAGGAAACGAGTATTGTCCGTATAACGCTCTGAATCCGCATCCACATAATATGGCGAATATCTGGTTTAGGTGCTTGTCATTTGGTGATTACTCTGCGCACACCTTGCCAAGTAACTCAACTACTTGCCACTCTGCGAGCAGTCGCTCGGTACTCGCCGAATGCCGCATGTTTGGCGCCGCCTTTTAAACAAGCATAGACCGAGCGAAAAAGGTTATCCTTTCCGTTCTCACTCTACGGTACGCGCATGCCGTGGGGGAATCTCACTCTTTCAGGTGAATTTGCCAGACTGTCCTGAATTTGTCAAGATCCATAAAGCGGAACAAAAGTTTGATTGAGTCAGCTTTCTCACTCACCCTTACTAGTTCCATGCTTCTGGTATATAACCCAGTTCTAAACTGGCTATTTCTAACCAAATGTGGTAGAATTTAGTATTGTCCTTGCTGGAGCGATGCTGGAAAACTCCCATCGGCTACCGGTGCCTTGAACGGTGAAAACCAAAGTCTTTGGTGAAAACGTATTCACAGCCCAGTAGCAAAGAATGAATACAAGAAATAAAACTAGGTTAATAGATCTTAAAAGTTTATTCATATAATATATACAAGTATAATGTTGATTATAAATGTATAATTTAAATCATAGCTATGGATAGCATAATTATAGTTTACTTAAACAAGTACATAAAGTATCGGAATGTAATAATCCACCTACTAACAGGTGTTTATCGGATATTACAGAGTTGTACTCAAAATAGACGGAATATTTTACATTGCATTAAATACTTGATGAAATAAACTATGGTAAACTATTAAAAAGTTTGAACCGTTATTCAAAGACTTTAAAGTTGTATTTTGAAATTTATAAATCCACCTTGGTCTTGGTATTCAAGTGATGATCTCTAGATATGATTTAAAGCATACTATTGTACAATATGGCCTAATGTTTAAGAAATCTGAGCTATACAGGAACATGAATAACCGAAAAATAAAACAATACATTTTAATTATATCTGCACTTATTAATACTGAATTACATCATCACTAAATAAATAAATAAATATACATTTTCGGATAAGATGACGTTTATTTAATTTTACTTATATGAGTTTGTGTTATACTCGAATTCGACAGTGGGATCTGAAAGTGATTACCTACTTATTTATACAAAACAGGTCCTGTTCAACAATAAATCTTTCATTTAAAAGACTCTCATGATTAAGAAACTATAATACACATTATGCTGTATTGGTTACCGGTTTTCTCATATTTAACAGCCTTTTATCAAACAGTAATTTACAATTTTCACTGCTTTTAAGGCACCCATACACTACGGGTAAACACGACAAACTTAACCGAACAGTTAAAATTGTACGTGTACGTGTACCGCTTTTGAGCACACATACACTGTCGGAAAAGAAAGTCAGTTGTGTGTTTCACGATGAATCGCAAGGACATAATTGCAGTGGCGTTAGTTTTTTTTGCTTGAAAAAAGAAATCACGTGGAAAATGTTCGAGATGGGCAAGATATTGATTATTAATAAGAAACGAATTTTACCATGTCAATCTATTTTAGTTTGGTTTAAACTGGAAAAAAGTGACTGGTGTAATTATTTGAAAATGGATGAAGATATTCGCATCTTGCTACAGGGCGACATTATGAAGATTTGAAATGTTCAACAGCAATATCAGCTCAAGCCTTAGGATGCATAGTAACTACCAGAAATATGCTATATACACTGTTTTGAAAGAGGAATATTCTGAAGATTTTATTTTCCATAAACTTGGCAACGATTTATATAACTCCAAAAATTCAATAGTAAAATCTTTATTCCACAATCTGGTATCGGCCATTTTGCAGAACGACCACATACACTAGCAGACTTGCACGAACACGTTGGCCTGTACGGGTAAAATCTCAAGTCATTTCGGAGATGAATAACGTCGGTTAACATCGTCGTGATTGGCCCATACACTAGCAATTTTGTACGCGCAATTTTAACTGTTCGGTTAAGATTGTCGTGTTTACCCGCAGTGTATGGAGGCCTTTACAAGCCTTTTGTAAAACACTTACCAACATTTTAATAATATCTATTTACCAGCTGCTACTAGCTGCTGCCAAGTTTTATCTGCTTTTATAAAAATTCATATGTCCTCAGCAAATTTTACAGCTCTTCTTGAAACAATAATTGATAATTTTCACTAATCAAATTTTATCAATTGCTGCCATTTTTCAGCAAGATTTATTAGTTTTTACAATTTTAAGCGAATTTCAACAGCTATCGCAAATATTTAAAATACCTATAATATCAAACACGTACCTATTTACAATTTTCACTAGATTTAACAAAAATATAAAAATATTTTCCAGTTTATATCAAATTTTAACAGGTTTCATCAAATTTTGCGGAGTTTTAACAGCCTATTATCAAATTATTATTCTTTGCAAGACTTGACCATATATCAAACACTTTTTTAGCAAATTCTACCAACTCCACGACAAACAATTTACCGGCTCCAACCAAGTTTTTACCAGTTTGTGTGGAATATTATCGGTTTTTCACTTATTTTCAATAAGATTTTTTATTATTTTTTCTTACTTTTATTATCAGTTTGTATTAGTTTTTACCAGTTGCAACAGGTTTTACCGGCTTTTATCAGTCCTTAAGGCATATTTAACAATGTTTAATCAGCCCTTGCAGGTCTAACGATATGATTGGTATATGTTTTTCAACTTATTTTGAATACCGAATAATCAGATTTAATTTAAAAGTATAAAAGTATAAGTAATTTTAAATAATCGCAATCCTGCCCATTTTGAATACTTGTGTACTTACCTAACATCTACTTTGAAAATATAAAAATAAAAATCTACATCTACTGTTGAGCTGGGTTAATTAATTTTCAAAAAACAAAAAACCCCAGCCAGTTAGTTTAAACGTTTCAAAACTTTCAATAAATTTCCGTCTAATGGCATTTCACATACAAGGCAGCGGTAAAAATTATGGTATTTGAATAAAAGTTCTTGGAGAAGCTCCTTTAATTGGGCAGTCTGCAGTTAAAAAAATTGCAATTTTTGACTGAGTAACCTATAGCGTTATCTCCGTAACTTTGTCCACCAGACCAGGAATAAAATAAAACATCTGGAATCACCCTGTATATCATTTGAGAGAGCATGTATATTTAGCAATTTCTTGAATGACGCATATTTTTACTTCAAATCGGTACCTTAAACTTTGAAATTAGTGCACAGAAAGCGAAGTTAGATAACTTTAACTGGGATACTGTAATGATTCAGATATCTTATTATTAAATAATAATCAAGGATGTGTTAATATGTCACATCACAAAAATATTGCGATCATTGACAGAACGTCACATTGTGTTTTATATTCAATAAATTTAAAGTGTTTAATCTCCCAAAATGCAGTATACAGCACAAGAAAAATCTCAAACAATACTTTTATAGGCCCAAACTCAATCCTATGTTCAGACTAGAAGACGATTTAGAAGACATTTCAATACAAATCCTCCTGCTACAAATACCATTAAAACATGGTTAACCAAATTTAGGAATACTGCTTCTATATCTAGAAAAAGGAGAGCTGGAAATGAAAATTTAGAAGAAATGCTATCTGTTTATGAGCTTGTACAGAGTAATCCGAAAATTTAAATTAGAAAAATAGCATCAAATTTGGAAATGGACAAAAATAAAGTTTTTAGAATTTGGAAGTTCTTAAATTTAAGTACCGTTATAAAGTAAAAATATGCGTCTTTCAAGAAATTGCTAAATATACAAGGTGTCCCATTTAAAAAACTACATCTACTGTATTCTGAAAAAACGCTACTTTTCTAGGTGGTAAACCGGAAGTAGGCCAATTATATAAACAAGTCACAACAAAACTTGCGGTAATTTTAAACCTAACTGTGGAAACCGCATCTTATCATCCAGAACCGTTTCGAAGATATAAGCTCTTAAAAACAGTCAGAATATAATGAGACACCCTGTATAATATTTTTGTTAGTGTATAGTTGAAATAATACCCTTCTTGGTGTGCGTCATCGATTGTTAATCTCTCACATTACGTAGAAAGAAATGGAAAAAAGGCAGGTCTGTGATTAATCCTAATAAAAATATCACAATAATGAACTGTTTGAATGTTTTACCACAGAGTACACCATCTAACAAGAGGCGAATGAAAGCCGTTTTCGTGATCGCAATTTTGTGTGCACATGCGTGAATTAATTAGTATATATGTCAATGTCAAGTCGACACATGGTCGACACTTCCGTTCGTTCGTTCCCGTCAGTTACTCAGTACTCTGTGGTTTGGTTGTCACTGCCTTAGTTAGATGGTGTACTCTGTGGTATCAAGTAATCTGTCAGTCTCGACGTATTTCCGTTTAAGTCCAACTTCAAAGGAACCGTCTCTTGTTAGATGGTGTACTCTGTGGTTTTACAAACGTTAACACTAATCTTTGACTTACAAAAATTTGATTGGTTGATGTTTAGATTACGCGCCAGCGCAACCTATCAATCGCGAGATTAAAATACTATGAAGGCGTAACTTTCGTAGCGGCAATGTGTCTTACGTACTATGTTGCTTACGGTCACATATTATTTATGAGAAGTGAATATTAATCTTATTGTTATATTTATCTAAATAATACAAAAATATTCCTAGATACACGAAAAAACATCAGCATTTTGAAAGTTCTGAAGTATTTTCAGTTGGGAAAAGAAGCTGGTAATTATTGATTTCATAGCCTTTTCGAATTTGGCTGAATACGATCCTGATGATTTTATTTATCAAATTTAAGGTTAGCTATATGTCAAAATAGCAAATAAAATAAACGACATGCCAAAAACCCGGATATACGTCACAATCGATGACGCACAACAAGAAGGGTATTATTTCAACTATACACAGTTTTCGCCGAAATAATGTGTTATTTGAAAACAATAACTCAGCTCTAAACTACACTCTATATTTACAACCTTATTTAATTGGTAACTGTATACCTACTTATAAAAAAATCTCCCCAGCATAACTAACAATTCTGATACAATAAAAAAAGTATTCCGTATCGATATGGCCTAATCATCGGAACAGCTTTAAAGTCTTTGTTATTTTCCTAATTTAGAAGCTATATGATACAAGGTATTCAATAGTTGAAGAGCTCTAGTATCTTGATCGTCTTCTTTCAAACTCGGCCCTAAAAGTGTACTGAGAGAATTCTGTCTCGATCTTGTAGTTTCGTCATTTACTTGACTAGGTAATAGTGGACTAGCCTCGGTTACTTCCAGAGATTCTAGGCTATCGTAATTCTCTTTTTTAATAGCATCAGTTGTATTTTTACCACATTCGCTAATTAACAGTAATATTAATCTTCTCGTCACTGGGTTAGACTCAATTTCCTTCATTTTTATCAAAAACTCATCTTCCGTTGTATTTAGCTTTCTAAGTAACCGATGGAACTTTTTATTATCCCCACTACTAGAGTTGCTCATGAAATCGATTAAAATTCCCGATACTTCCGAGGAGTTTACAGAAACCTTCGGCAAAGTACGAAGTTCGTAGTTTATTTCTCTTGACTGACCTATAGCAGGCAAACTTTCCGGCGTTGTTTGGTCCTGTTCTGTCGAAACATCGAACAATTCAGGAGTGGAATCAAATTCGTCGTTCACTAACGACGGATCCACGACAAACGTACTTTTCCATAAATCCGTAGCGCTTGTAGACGTTGTCCAATGATCTTGTGGCAAGTCTTTGAATGAAGTTGGCTTGGTTTTTCCGTTATTTATATCGTTCAAACCAGGTAAGAATGATTGAGTATCCGCAGTGTTCAAATCGGAATGTATAACATTATCTACATCCGCTAAAATAAAACCCCACGTGGGAACTGGAGATTGCGAGGTGGTGAAAATCGGAGAAAAACTAGTTTTAGCATCTGCATCGGAGTAGTTCAGTAATTCTTCATCCACAACGTTGAATTCCGTAGTAGTTTCTGCATCAAACGGCGGTTCCGTTGGTCTGAAATTTTCTAAATCTTTCTTAAACATTTCCGGATCGTTTAAGTAAGCCGATAGTGCTAATGTGAAATTTTTAGCCAGTTGTCTTATCTGAGGACTTTCTATTTTAAAATCTTCCTTTTCTGTTACATTTTCAGAATCATTTTTCACCATTACATCCTCTTTTGTATCATTATTTTTATTAAATAATTGATTGTAACCGTGGACTGTCATTTGAGTCAATAAAGTAGTTAATTTTTCTTTATTTTCCATCATCAGCTTCTCTTGACGTTTGTTGGATGTCTTAGCTTTTTGCGCTATGACTTCATCTAAAGCATTCGCAAAGTAAACTGATAGAGTGTGTAACGTCTGTGGACCTACAGAAGGAGGTACTACTAACCCTGGTCTTGAATTACCGTTTGACATATCTCGTTCTTTAGAAATGGCGGTGAGCACATCAAGCATGTTGTCGACATGCTCATCTATAGACGTGGTACTGCTGAAAAATGGAGTAGGTGAAGTCGGTTGAGGCGTACTGAGAGATTTAAAAGGACTTGCTGTAGATATTTTGTAATCAAAAGTTTTTGGATCCAAACTAGAACCAGTTGAAGATGAAGTTGGAGATACAAAAGCCACTCTTTGAAAAGGACGGGGGAGTTGTGTGGTGCTTCGAATGGTGATATTATAAATACGATTATCATTTGATATTTCGTTTGGACTTGGAGTTGCTGAGAAGGATCCCTTTGATTTTGTTACATAAAAACTTTTCCCTTCTCCTTTATTTCGTAACGACTCTGGTATTGAACCACTTGTTTGACTAACTAGAATTTCTTTATCATCATCTGTTTTGGGTACAGTACCAGCTTGTATCTTCTCAAACCTAATCCTATCTATCGTCTTAACTACAGATATAGGTTTAGGTGGTGGAGATCCGAATGATTTTCCCAATTGAATGCCAACTCTAGTAGCTGTTTTATTGAATTTCACTTGTACCGCGTTACTTGGTAGAGCTCTAGGAGTTGTCGCAGCGTAAGATCCGTAAACCACAGCGTAATCTTGCGCTCTAGATTTTGTGGTGGTACTTTTAGTTGGTATTAAAGCATCATCTAAGTGTATTAAAAATGGCTGGCTTGTTGTTTTAAGTTGTTTCTTTGTCGGGTGAGTGGTACTTTGTGTAGTATCAGTGGTAACCACAGTGGGCTCTGTTGTGGTCGAAAATATTGATGTAGTTGTATCTGTTGTTTCGTCTATGGGTTTAATTTTTGCGAACAAAATTTTCTCCAGTACCTTAGGAGTTACTAGCATGGAATTAGATGCATTTTTTTCAGCAGTAGTAATGACGTGTACCCTAAAAACATCATCGGTATCGAGAGATTTATCGATTTTTGTATTGTTTGTAATTATTTGAGGGTTTATAAACAAAGGATCTTTTGTAGATTTAATCTTTATACCGACTCGGTTACCCAGAAAAGGTTTACCATTGTTAATGGGTTGCGTTGTGATATATTGAGGGGTAACTGATGAAATAGTACTGTGAAGTTTCGCTTGCGTATAAGGAACTGTCCTCAGATCCGAATAAGTCGTTCTATGATTAGGAAAAGGATTGTACGAAGAAGTTTCGTGGATGCTGTTAAGAGAGTTTTTCACAAACGCTGCTGTTTCCTGTGGTACTTGTGATTCATCTGAGTTTTGTGGAAGCTGCAGGCTTCTGTCTTTGGGATAATCAGGTTCTTTTGTTTCCTCCGTGGCTGCAGCTGACGAAGGAAACTCGACATGATAACCTTTTTGAGTATTTCTTAAATTATTTGAATACTTTTTAGTGATCGTAGCTGATGTACTGGTAGGGATGTATGTAAACTTATCATAATCGTCATTTTCGAAGTTACCTAAGTAATTTTCGTTAAATCTACGGGTTTTCTGGTGGGCTTGTGGTTGTTGTTTGATGTTGCTGCTAAGTTTATTAGAATCACGTTTATGATTGTCATTACTATTCTTTCCATTGTTAGAAAATTCAGTTATATTTTTAACGTTATTATTATTGTTATTATTATGTTTTGGAATTTTATTATTCAAAAATTTATTATTGTTTCTTTCGTCTAAAAATGAGTTTTCTTTAAGTTGATTCGAACTTTTGTCTTGGACATGCAAATGGACTCTTCGGTTTAATTTTCTTCTGGCGGTGTTTTCTCTTAAATTTTCAGCGCTCTCTTCGTACAAGTAAGGAGAGTGACTGCAATTTACTTTGAACCACCATTCGCAGATCAAGTCGGTTTGTTGGAAGATTGTTCCATTTGGGCATAGAAAAGATATCTTCTTTTCATCTTCGCAGATGTGAAATACCTGAGAATCAAATAAAAAGAAATTAGAAATTATATCGAGTATCGTTTTATAGGTTAAGTTCAAAGGCTCCAACTTTCTCACAAAAACCAGTTTTTACTTTGGGGTGATGCAGTTTGGGTGTTTGGGGTAGTAAGTTGAAAGTTTTGCGATCCAAAATATATGAAGTGAGCCTAAAATCAGAATTAACATGTGCACTTTATAGTTGTACAAGTTGTTTTCAACTTCCCATGCTCTGTTAATTTTATTATTATAATTATTATCATTAACTCCAAGATTTGGTAGTGCCTAATTGCTCTCTAGCCATTTGGTATTCATCGTTACAAAATATGTGTCCATTTACCTGACAATCCGTATCGGTATCTGCATAATATCCTGATTCCAATCCTTTACAACTGAAAGTCGTTCGAGGGATATGTGAATATACTGGAAAATCAACTCCCGGAGTACCCTCTACTCCTTGGTAGAAGAAAAGGAAATCTTCGGACTTTGGAACGTTTTCGCGTGTCGGGTTGTCACGGTGGGTGGGATACTGATCTACACCCGACACAAACTAAAACATAATAAAAATAAATTAGTTAAATCAGTTGGCTCGATATTAAAAAAAAGAAACATTTTCACTATTAATTGAAGGAACAATTTCACACTACAACGTTACGGTACACAGTCGTTCGGATTTATGATAAAAATCCCGAAACTTTGATTGAATTTCACCTTTTTTTGTCATATTCGGTTTTTTCTAATCAACGTCATAGATCACCAAAAATATCGAGGGTTGCAGGCCCTTATAAATTATTTTTTTACGAGAATACCCTTAAAGATATGAAAATGGTTTCTATTCGGTTGCTTTAAGCAAAATCAGACGTATTTAAATCTATTTTGAAAATTCTTCCATTTTATACAGGGTGTGTATAAAAAGTGTTTAAAAGTTTAACTTCATAAATATCAAATTTCTTCATTTTTTCAAATAGAACCACCTGATTTTTTCTATTTTAATGCATTCAGGGATAGAAAATAAGGCAACTTCGTGTATAGTTTCCCATATCTAAACCTTACCATTATCCAGATATTAAATGTTTTCTGTAAATTTTTAGAGATGCAGGTGTGGTCTAAATTTTATTTTGACCCGTTGATACAAGCACTAAGAGATAAAAAAGATAATGTAAATTTGCTTATGTTAATATGGCAAAGTTGTTACAAGAACATGTGCTTTATTTGCAGTAAGATATCCAGATAGACCACGATCGAAATCGCACACTGTTGAAAGAATACTTAACAATTTGAAGCTATTCGGTTAATTTTAAGCAAAATTTAATCGAGTTAAGCCATTTGTGACAATAATAAGATATGCTTGTATCAACGGTTCAGAATAAAATTCAGACCACACCTACATCTCTAAAAAAAATTTACAGAAAATATTTAATATCTGGATAACGGTGAGGTTTAGGTATTGGAAAGTTAACATGAATTTGCCATATTTTTCACCCCTGAATGCATTAAAATAGAAAAAACCTGGTAGTTTTGTTTAATAAAATTAAGAAATTTGATATTTATGAAGTTAAGCTTTGAACACTTTTTATACACACCCTGTATAAAATGGAAAATTTTTCAACATAGATTCAAATAGGTCTGACCTTGCTAAAAGCAACTAATCAGAAACCATTTTCATATCTTCAAGGGTATCCTCGTAAAAAAATAATTTATAAGTGCCAACAACGGTCAAATTTTTTACGAAAAGATTAATAACTCAAAAAGTACCCATGCCTTTTTCGAAAATAGTTTTCAGTCAAAAGTATACCAAAATTTCACGTATAGATTTTAAAAATGTATTAATGTATAGGGTGTTCCATTTAAAATAACAAACCGGAAGTCGACTATCTTTGAAAATATTTTAGTTGAAAAGATCGGATCCGAAAACCCAAACTTGTGAATTTTCATGATTTTACTATAAGTATTTTGCCATATACACATAGTTTTAACTCGTCGTGGGACACCCTGTATAGGTACTTCATATACTTCAGGGGATGTAAGAATACAGTCTCTAACTTTATTGCCAGCCCTCGGGAAGAATGGCTGACATTGCAAAAAGCAGTCTTTTGTAATGGAATTTGGACATCTAATAATTAAGAGAAAATTGTCGCGAAAGAAGCATTCTTACTGAACACGTTTTTTCATTAACGTGATTATTATCTTATACTGCAATCAAAATGGGCTATTAATATTTCTTGGTAATTTTTGATACTATACAGTATTTTCATTATATAAATGATTGTTACGTCTACTGATATAATCATCGTGTATTTTCATATATATGGTCACTTTTACCAGTAGGTTTATCTACCAAATTAATTTTTCAATTGATACACTTTAGAAACTGAAGAGACAATAGAGAACAGCCAGAGACAAACTATTCTTACCCATCTAAACAAGAGACATTTACATAATACAATATAAAGAATTTATAAAACTTAACACTAAAAATCTACTAGCTTGTTCTAAAAGATTTGGCCTGAAAGATTTATTGTTTCTCCTTCTACTTAGTTTCGGAGGAAAGGGCGCTTAAGTACATGTATACCTACTTTTAATTTCAATCAATTAAATAGACAACTAAAAAATATAATAAAAAAATTAGACAGACACGGTGGAAAATATTAGTAAGTAATTTGTTAATTAAGGAAAGTATACATAATCACTTTTAATGTGCATAGTTACGTTTTTGAAATGTCTTCGTATTTTTTACTTACTATAACTGATCGCAGGAAATATACGACGTAGAATAAAACTGCAGTACCTAAAAAGAAACAATATTAATTAATAAAAGCTATTAATTCATAATGCAATGTTCATGGAAAGTTATCAGTTTTAATACAAATGATATTTGTTGCTGCAATCTGGGAATTTTCTAAGGCATGTCGCACATAATTGAAAAGATTTTTGTTGGTTGTTTTATTTATTTCAGTAGAGCCTTTAAAAATATCCGGTATATCTGCAAAAGTATACATGATTTTATGTATCCTCCTTACATAAATAACTATAGTATTACTAAGACAAAAATAATAATATATTGAATGGTCTGTAAGTTCAATCTACAATCTGTCCATATAATAAGAAGCCCCCCATACTTAACAGAACGGACGTGACGACAAAAAGTAAAAATAGCTGATTAGTATAACTAAACTGGTCACGATCAGTTTACCATTATTTTTTGCATCATTTAAAAATCATCTAACATTAAACTCAACCGTCTTTAAAAAAACCACCTCCTCACTTCTTAGAAATCAGACAACCTGGGACATGCCACAAGACGGTATGATGAAAAAGTATAACTTTTCAAAGAAATTCGTTACGGAATTAAGAATAAGAAGGAATGGGATCCAAATACCATTACCAGACTTGGAAAGAATGCCATTCAGTGGTACACAGACGGCTAAAAAGCAATAAAAGGAACTGGGTTAGGAGTGTTCGGGCCAGGAACCAAACACTCTGAAAGCTTGGAAAGAAACCCAAGTATCTTTCAAAGGGAAATCCACGCCATAAGTGCGCCCAGTTCAATATTGATAAAGGATACAGAAGACAAAGGATTATCAAGCTCTTGTGTAATCAGTTCCAAAATGGTGTGGGAATGCCTAGACAAACTCAATGAACTAGGCGAGAACAATATATTCACCTTACTGTGGATTCTAGGACACACTGCAAAAGAAGGAAATGAAATAGCAGATGAACTTGCAAAGATGGGGACTGAAATACATTTCTGGATGCCTGAACCCTTTTGCGGAATCAGCCCCAATGTAATCTTGGGAAGAAATGGGTAAAGTCGAGTAAAAGAGAAGATCTGACCATTGGAAAGATCTAGTAGGGCTTATACAATCAAAGACTCTTCTGGGTGACTACAACTTGTTGATATCAAATGAATACATAAGTCAAGGTAAAACTGCGCTAAGAGTTTTAACAGGGATCCTAACGGGACATTGTCGCCTGAATGGGCACCTGGAAAAGCTCAAAATAGTGGAGGAAGAAGAATGCAGATTTTGTGGCATGGAAGAAGAAGCCTTCATCCGCATACTTTCCAACTGCACAGCACTTCAGAATCCTAGAGCACAGCACCTGGGAGATTACTGGATAGAAGAGGAACCTTTACCTAATTTGAAGCCTGCAGGCATCCTAAAATTCCTCCGGGAAAAAGGACTAAAGGAGCTACTAGTTTCTGAGAATCTCCTCAAAAACTAAGTAGAAGTAAGGGGACACAATAGATCTTTCAGGTCTCAGTGAATGCCACCCCAAAATACAAACATTCAACATACATATCTTATCGAAAAATGACCCAAAAAAAGTGTCTAGGTATATTTCGTAATTTGTGAAACCTGTCAAGAATATCGAAAGAGGGTACAGAGGCCAAAAGATCTTCATACTCTCTGATAGTCAGGCAGCACTGAAATCTTTAGCATGTCCTCAGATCAGATCTAGACTGGTCTGGGACTGCCTTCAAAAACTAGTAATAGTCCTGGCTAACCATAACAGAGTAGCTCTTATGTGGGTCCCGGGGAAAAAGGGTATTGCAGGAAATGAAAAGGCAGACACCCTAGCAAAGCTAGGGTCTGAAACTGCTATCACTGGTCCTGAACCAATATTTGGAATATCAAAACCTGCTGCACGTGGTTGTGTATCTTGGTGTACTCAGTCGTACTGGAGACACGTGCAAAAACAGAAACACAGCAAACTCCTGGCGAAAAAACCCTGGGAGAAGCTGAAAAATGAATAACTGAACCTCAGCAGGGGCCAGATAAGGACAGTGACGGGTTTACTCGCCGGCACATACAATCGGCATATATAGGGAGGAACCTATTTGTCGGTTCCTCCAGCCTCTCACATTATCCTTGACTGTGAAGCATTATTTCATTGTTGATATGGACTCCCAGGACTGTAGCATTCAAGGAAGGATTTCTCCAAGAAGGACCAAGTAAGAAAAATGTTAAGGCTTATTAGGGCTACTGGTGTCTTTATATAAACGGCACAACCAAGAGCACAAAAAGCCTAAAAGCTGAGGTGCCGAGGAGTCCAAGCCATGACCGGTGGTTTCGAATCAATTAATAATAATAATAATAATAAACGTCTTTATTATTTTCTTCCAAATGTACAAAAGCTTAAAGATAAATTATTTAAATATTCGTAGAAGAAAATGAAGGGCGATGGTAACCACCATTAAACTGCTCTTCCACTTAATCCTTAAGAAATTTGTAGATGTACTAATCAAATAGTAAAAGTTAAACAATGAAACAGAATAACTAATAAAGTTTCTAACTCAAGGAAAATACAAAAATACAATAATCTACTCCTCATTAAATAAAAAATATATACATATATACATAATCATTGTCTGGTCCTAAGAAGTTTTTTGAGAGGCGATTTAAACATTGATATATTGCAAATTTTTATGGATTCATGAACACTATTATATACCGAGCATATTTGGTAACTGTAGCTTTGACGGAATTTTTCAAGTCTAAAGGAGGGTGTCGATATAATGCCTTTATACCTTGTGTTGATGTTATGTATATCTGTTCTGTAATGAAATTTGTTGATTACTAGTTTCATTTATAATTATGAACAGTGAGCGTTAAAACAATTAATTTATTGCAATAAACATTGAATTATAACGGTATGAACTGTAATTCAATGAAAAATCTGAGCAAATTATAATAAATGTGCTAATTTGAAACTCTTAAGAATCATTCCTGTTCGAAAAATTATTTGATGACCAGTGTAATTAAAATTATCAACCATTGTAGATGAGTGGTCGATACCATCGGAGATAAACAATTTCTTACGACTTCCTTTCGACAAGTGAGAGGAACTAGATTTACGAAGAATCTATTACGGTTTTGCACAACCTATTACTTGTGAATTTATTGCTAAATAGCTTGTCAGTGTGCAAAAACTATGAGAGTAATAATTTACATTTTCTACATATTTCTAATCATGTAATGAAAATATACCTACAACGTATTCGCACCTTTGGAGAAACACTGACACAAATGCAAATTCATTCATTTAAAGTTTTTTCAGTTTATTTTTGGTTTTTGGTAGTGATTCGCACGAGACCAGCGAGACGAGATTTTCACAAAGTCTTGTCTCGTCCCGCCGATGCAATGATAAGTCTCGTCTCAAGTCTCGTCTCGCAGCCTCCAGTCTCGTCTCGTCTCGTTTCTCGTACGAGAGTCTCGTAAAAGTATCGAATTCTCATCATTCATAATCTGATTGTTTCAGTGCAATAAGGAATACTCAAACACTTGCTATAATATAAGAGTCAGAAGAGAAAATTACAATTGTTGAAAAACAACAAGTATTTGAAAGTAATACAACTAAAGGAAATAAAAACAAGACATTATTTTATACATGAAGTAACTGAAAAAATCAAAGGTAAATAACAACCCTTAGCCCTCTCGGTTGCAAATGTTTTTGTTTTTCACCCAGTCGTTTAGACATAACAAGCCTCGTACAGATTCATTGTTGAGGCGATTTCGATGTTTTCTTATTAGTGAATGCAGCACGTGGGAATAATCTTTCTACCGGGACTGAAGTAGCCTGTATGCTTAAAGGATCTCGTGTCATTAAACTTAGAATGGGAAATTCAGAAGCATGCATTTTCCACCATTGTAGTATATCTGTTTCTTTATTACATCGAGGAATAGAATAATATTTTTGAAGATCCTGCGTCCATTCTTCTTCTGCATGCGTAGGGTTTACTCCATTCAAAACATCAAAATCAACCGATAACACAGACAGAGGCTTTTAAAAGCAATTCTTGGTGTTATGTTCATAAAATTTTATCAAAATAAATTGATGTTCATTCAGAAATATTCACCTGCGAGACTCTCGCGCGAGACGCGTTACCTCATGCACGAGACTCGAGACGAGACCAACAAAAGTCTCGTCTCGTCCGGTCCGAGTATCGAAAACGTGCGAATCACTAGTTTTTGGCAGTGAATAGAAAAGCATTTGTAAGAATTTATATTAAAAACTGTGCAAATTGTTAGTTGATGTGTAGATATGTTGATATTTTTGTTAGTCCTGCGAAGTAACATCTATTAAACCCATGAAATTACAAAGTTACAAATGTGTCATTGTTACTCTAACATTTATTCGCATTACAATGATAAGAAAGGTCATTAGAATGAAGATTTATGGCTAAATTTGTAATTTATGGAGAATAAACGGTTCATAAAAGTTTGGAAAGATGTTAGTAAATTTAAGTAGGCAATTCTGTAGATTTTTGATTGGTCAAATTGCGCCCGGCTCTGACACAAATTCTTCTATTGATTGCTTTTTTCGTCGTCTGACAATTATTATTCAACTGATTGTGCCATGTTTTATTTGTAGAGTTTTCATTATTTGAATAAAATATAATGTATTTGTTCTACACCTGTCTGAAAACACACAAGCACATGCCAAAACACACAAGCTTTAACTCCAACTGATCGGTTGCCCTCCATAACAATATGGCCAATATGTCGGTGAGGTGTTCTGGAATGGTCTATTGGGCGAGTGCCATCCTAATTAATATCTTTACAAAATCACTTACCACATTTAAACGCTCTGCATAATTCCATGTTTTAAAATCTGAAAAAAAATAAATTGTTAAAAAATTTCATTCGTCTTGAGATTGGTGACCCAAGTAGCAATTTAAATTCTATAAGGTTTGTGTAAACAGCTACAAGATATGTCTTATAGGATACTAAAATTCTTATAACAGTCTACAAAACAATTAAATGATCCTTATACAACTAAAAACGGACCATTTTTATACAACTGTTTGGTTGTATAACAGTTCTATTAAAAGTTTATACAACTCTTATATGACTGTTTAATACACATTTATACAACTTTCAATCAACTGTTTTATAATAATTTATACAGCTACTATAAAATGACTTAATAGTGTGTCATGTAGTCACATCTATAAAATGGGATTGAAGCACAATGGAAACATTTTGTCATCTAGCAGTTTATAAAAGCATTTCATTTTTTAGTGAAGAATATCAGAACCAAATTATATTTCAACTTGAACGTGCATCATACATTTCATTTGTAGAAATGGAGAATTATCAATACGACTTGGTCCGCTTGGGCGGACATCGATAGTAAAAATAATAATTTCATTTGGATGGTTTAATAGCACAAATTTTGATGCGCCGCAAATTTTACTGATAGATTATAGGTATATATTTGGCAAGAAAATGCAGCGCTTCAATTCTGGTAAAGTTTCAAGTAGATACTGAAAAAAAATAATAAAATAGAATATTATGATTTTTATAGTTTATCACTTCATATGGATATTCTCTCACGATATAATTCTCTAAATAATGATAAAGTCACATTTTTCAATATAGTTCCATGTTTCCAACTCAATTGCTCATAATGGCGGCGATAGCGGTACAAGAATTGCTTATTTAAACATGGCGATTTATGAAACAACAATTTTATCCCAAAGAAATGCCTTAAACAATATTTTATTGTAAAATGGAACGGTATACGATAACTGTTTTATAACGAAGAATGTTCAGGCACTATACAACTAAAAAGTGTTTTATAATGCAACGCAATTGAATGCTGTACAATATTTATTATACAACATTATACAGCTTCAATAAGACAAGCTTAAGTAACTATTTTATAATGTTGTAGCATTTAGTTGTATAGTATATTAAAGAACTCTTGTACAATAGGTATAAAAGTCTCATAAAATGATATTTTTCATATTGTTTAAACTTGCTTATAAGGTATAATATCATTTTAAAAGAAATGATCGTATAATGCGTTATAGCATATATTGTAAAAGTCACTATAGAATCATTTAATACAGCAATTTTCTTTAAAAAACAAAATTATCGCAACAAAAGGCTTAATAAAAATAAAAAGTCCTTAAAACAACGCTATTCCACTGTTATACAACAATTCAGTCCTCTCAGAATTCCATTTTGCTAGTTGGGGAACGATAAAAAAATAATTGTTTTCTCAGCATATGACACATTTTAAGAAAAAAGAGATACGGAGGCGATGTATACGTGAACAAAAAGGTTTCTATCAAGAAAAATTTGGATCTACAAGGACTCTCAAGCTAATCAGGAAAAACTGAAAATGCTGCTTTAAGTTTCTCAAGCTTAGTATTTTCAAACAAAACTGTGATTTGAATAGCACAAAAAATAGTTGGCTTATTATTTTATTAGCTTTGAAAAATTGCTTA
>CAJUYH010003304.1:33519-61274 GCA_910591685.1 Galerucella tenella | reverse complement strand
AGTATTACAAAAGTTATTAAAGGTGGATACTTTTATCTGAAAAGCACTGTATATTTCCAAATTTCTTTGACTACGTGAGAGTTACCTTTTTTAATAAGAGGCACCCGATTATGAGAGCATCATTTGAAAGAGTACGTTTTGACAGTACTTTGCGTTTCTTTTTACCAGATGTAAAAGAAAAAAGATAACTAGTCTACTTATAAAGCTTCCCCTCAAAACAACAGCGCAAAATCTCCTTGTTTGTCATTGGCTCTAGCCTACCAGTCTACCACAGGAATTCAAATTTCAATATTTTTTTTTCATTTTTATTTGGAATCGTAGAGTGGCGTTATTAGTTGCAAATACTTAGTTATATCTTGTGACATTTTCATTGAAATCCATGAAACGAGCCCATTCAATTGGTAGGCAATTTAAAGGAAAAAGGGATGTGAATTGTTGCTATTATGTTTATACAAGTATACGAATTTTAGTTATAAACTTACGAAAAATATTCTGTTCTCCCTATTTCAAGCATACTGTAAAATATCTACTGTTCTCAGAAATTATAAATTCATATTGTTATTTCATAAACATGTAAATGGAATAGAAACAGAGAACTGATTATAACTTTAATCAAACTAAAAGCTGAAAGTTTGTGCATATAAATTAACCAATTGTAATTTTAAAACTATTAAGCGAAATTATACAAGTCCCAGAGTTCCAAATAAATTAAAATTCAGGACTGCTTTTCCACGAACATGTTTTTCCTGCAAACATTGTAACGACATATTTCAAACAGTGGTTTTAATTGAGAATGAACAATTCTTTAATGCTGTACAAAAAATATTATTTCAATTTTTGGCGAGCCCAAATTGTTCTAAAATAAGTAACATGCTTAGCTTAATATGAAAAATAGTATTGAACTGGCTTAAACTGTTTTTCCAAATCAAGTAAATACTGTAACTATGGAAATAAAATGGCATTTGTTGACAATTATTTCAAAGTGACAGTGCTTGATAATTATTTTGGAGTGACTTTTTATTAGCGTCAATTTCGTGCGTGATATTTATAACTGTAAAATAATGGAAATTTCGAGCGACGATGAAGTAAGCAGTACCCCATCTAACTTGATAGATGCGGCCAATTTCAAATCTTTTACCAGAGAAATCGAGGAGCCAGTATGAAAATGCATATCAGCAAATTAAAGAGTGGTTAGAAGCAAATAAAGCCAGAAAAATATCCGAAAATGTGCTGTTGGCATATTTTGCAGAGAAGTCTAAGAAGCTGAAGTCTTCCACGTTATGGGCAATATATTCTATGTTGAAAGCAACACTCAATGTTAAAGAAAACGTGGATTTTTAAGAAATTTACCGAGTTGGCTCCATATTTGAAAAAATTGTCGGTTGGAAACCATCCTAAGAAATCTAAGGTATTGACTAGAGAGGAAGTTGAACAATTCATAAGAGAGGTAGATGATGAAACCTATTTGTTGGTTAAGGTAGATTTTTTGATGATTGTTTTATGTGTTTTTTAAATTACTGATTTCCTCTTAGGTTGTTTTAATATTGGGTATTTCGGGTGCTTGCCGCCGTGAGGAACTCACTAAAATGACGGTCGATGACATAGATGAAAGTTCCATTTTGATTGTTAAAGTACCCGATACAAAAACGAATATACAAAGAATTTTTACAGTTTCAAATTTAGATTATACTGACATTTACCGAAAATATGCGGCTCTTCGTCCAAGTTATGCTACCAGTCGCCGATTGTTCTTGAAGTATCAAAATAAGAGATGTTTTAACCAAGTTGTTGGAATAAATAGTATTGGAGAGATGCCTAGCTTAATAGCAGAACACCTAAAATTACCAAATCCTGATGCCTACACGGGCCATTATTTTCGAAGAACATCAGCCACACTCCTTACTAATACGCGGGCCGATATATGTGTTTTGAAGCGACATGGAGGATGGAAATCTTCGACTGCGGCCGAAGGATACGTGGAAGATTCTATCAACAATAAAATTCAAATATCAAATAAAATTTTAGACTGTGAAATTTCAGGATCAAGTGCTTTCACCTCTAAGGCAGTTGTTTGTAAATTAAAAATGGATAGGCTTCCAAGTCCCAAAACTACGATATCACGAGCTGAATCTGAGTTATCTGGTTTAGGAATAAATATTGGTTCGTGCACTGGCTGCACCATTAATGTTAACATTGTAAATAATAAATAAAATTAGGTAGTGGTAAATTTTCTCACAATTTGAAAGCCTTAATTATTGTTATACATTGATAAATAAATGATTTCTTGGATTTTTGCTTGATTGAGGAACATAAAGGTTGAAATATAAAAATGCAATATAGTTTACATGCAGTGAGAGAAGTGAGTATTTCGCGCACGGTGTCATGGTAACTAAGGAAAATGAAAAAAAGGGTCACATAGCATATTGTTGTCAATGCGCGAACCTTGTCATTTTTTGACGTTGGTAAAAAATAGTATTTTTTATTGTTAATATGGGAAATGAACCTCTAGTAGTTCATCAACATTCATTAAACTACTGTTTTTAAGGTACAAATTGAGGGAAATCTTCCAATTATTATAACAATTTCGAAAATTACATTCCAGTTATATAAATACAATTGAATTCAACAGAATTATAATAAGAATAGATTTGAGGAGTTTGTGTGAACAACTTTGGTACATAACAAGTTTATAATATCCATTTAAATGATTTGATTCGGTAATTCAATGAAATACAGGGATAATTGAAACAGGAGTTCGTGTTATAGTTTTGTTTAAAGGAATACGTGTGATAATATTGGTAGTTCCAGTTATTAGAGAAAAGTCACCAAATATGGAATAGTATCCTAATATGGAATGCCTTCATTTCTCTAAGACTATAAGTATGAAACGCAACACTCGACCATCTTCTGTTTCATTCGGTCTACTGACTATCGCACCCACACCATCGAGTTAGTTGCGCGAATGCTTCACGCGTGGCAGGCGAGTTTTGTTTTGTTGTCGTGCAGAAAATTTTAAAGGTAAGTAATAAACGAGTATTACCAGCTGTTATGTTTGTTTACGTAAGTGTTATACTATTGAGTATATCGGTATTATGTTTATTTCACCATTTTGTGATCTTTTGTCATTAAAATATTGTGACTTTAAAAAATATTCAGAAGAGTTTGAACTAGTATAAAAATCCAAATATGGACAGTCGTCGGTGTCTAATTATGGAATATTAAATTAAATGCTTGATGTGTGGGCTCTGGGCACATTATGATTGTGCTGGTCCAGAGTTTGATACTTGGATCTGTGACTTTTGCAAGTAATTATGTAACTTCTTTCATCTATCACAATATATTATATTTATTTAATTGATCTCAAAGATATTAATGTCCATTTTTGCTATTGTTGTGTTGATTTATGCTTATATTCCATATATGGTTACTCATTTGTGATTTTGTTTTTTGTAGAGTGGTCAGTAATTTCGAATAGTGGACATCTTTTTTCTTTCAATTTATTGCTCAACTCTGGTTTACTTTTTTGACGTCCAACTTCACACTGACACTTCTAATGAGTTATTGTTCGTTGCTATGGTAACGCAATATTTTGTTTATGCATGGAACGTCTAGGCTAGATATCAATACAACCTCGTATACCTAAATACAAATGTTTGATCATCAATTCTCCAAGGAAAATCTATTTCTTTTTGAAATAATTTTCCGTAAACGACTATTAATTTCAAAAGGTTTTTTAACAATAAGAAGAATATCTGAGGAAGGAAAAAGTGACAAAATGCTTTAATTTAAAACAAACTTCAAGAGAGTCGTGAAATTAGATGTCAGCTTTGTTAGAAGAATGGAAATCTTTTGTAAAATTTACTTTTTCCTTTGATATCGTCGAGTAACGGGATTTCAAAAAGAATATTCGATATCCAGTCTTTATTTTTCAATAAAATGTCTGATTTTCTATCGTTTGTTGTGATACCTCTATTCATTATTCTGTGAATGGAAATTAAAGCTTGCACCATACTACATAGGTGTAGTATCAAACAAATATTCCCAGACTTTTTGGCAAAACTTCCTATATACCTTTATCTCATTTATTGCACCCTCATTTCCCAATTTCGCATACCCCTGTATACAAAATAACGTAGATTCTTCATTATTACACCATTCACCCCCTCTTGGTAAGTTTTTTCATATACAGTGTGGAAACCACTTATGGAATAATAGTATATAATTCAACGAGCGTGTAATGATGGCTATTACACTAAAGTAGAATACTATACTTTTTCTATGACTGAGTGTTCACCATTCAATTCAAACGAACGAGATATTTAGAGAATATTTTATTGAAGAAACTTAATGGTTTATGTCAAACAATTCTATTTTGAAAGCTATAATAAAAACTCATTTATTGTTTACAATATTGATGGTGAAATTTGCGCAATTGGAAATATTTATGCAGGGATCCAAGATTTAAGTTATTATTTATTGAAGTAGTGGAGGTATTATTTTCGATGTTTTCAGACCTTGGAGTTGGAGATGAACATCCAGTTGAGTCCACAATTTTTTGTGCCGTATCCATCTTGTTTTTCAGGGGAATCGTCAATATATCCTCCGTGCCGATTTAATGATATTTATTTTTATTTATTTATTTATTTTTATTTATTTCTGAATCCATAATTCTAAAAAAAAGTCCGCTCTAAATCACCTCCGTTAGGTAGGAATAGGTACCTACTTTAAAAGTCAAATTATGACATTTCATGGCGAGTCTGTTCAAACATTGCACTGCGACGCTGATTTACCATAGGCGTGTGTAATGGCATTCTTTGACGGTGATTGGCCATAGTCGTGTGTAATGGATCCATTACACACGGGGCGTGGCTTGTTTTGTGTAATGCATCCAGTTACTCAACAAAAATGTTACATAAAAAGGGTCCATTTTTCAACAGTTATAGAAAAAATTATTTATGTCATTATTTTAGAGAATTATAAAAAAGTACAGGGTGATTCACGCAAGTATGCCATAGTCGGTGTTGTTTTTTTCAATGAAACACCCTGTATATTTCCATATTTGTGAAATCCTCTCAATGAACCGATTCCAACAAACTAAATAATGAAATTTTTATTTTTACAGTTACTAAACACATACATAAAATACCTGATGTATTTGATTTTAATACATTAAAATAAATGCTCAAAATGTTCTCCACCTAGTTGTTGGCAATAACACAGTCTCCTATAGAACTCCTCCTTAACTTTGTTTAAAGTTTGAGGTGAAATATTCCTTATTTCTGTAGTTATCCTGTCTTTGAGGTCTACAATTCTAGTTGGTTGTGTTGCATACACTTTGTTCTTGAGATAACCCCACAGAAAAGAATCTAACGGCGTAAGGTCTGTCGATCTAGCTGGCCATTCAATAGTACCTCTTCGTCCAATCCATTTATTGGGGAAGATTTCATCTAAATAAGTTCCTACCATTAAAGTTGCCCCGTCTTGCTGGAACCAACCATTTTCATTTGGTAAGCTAGGATCTATTGCGTTGGTATATAAGTTTGCCAACGCAGGAATAACTTCATTTCTAAGCATATTTAAATATTTTTCAGCTGTCAAATTTCCATATATAAATATAGCACCAATAATATGGTCGCCTATGATACCGGCCCAAACGTTCACCTTTTGAGGGTACTGAGTATGTGTCTCACGCATCCAATTAGGATTCTCTGCTGACCAATATCTACAGTTCTGTCGGTTTACCTCCCCATTCAATGTGAATGTTGATTCGTCAGAAAAAAGAATGGTACCAAGAGCTATTTGGAAAAATTTGGAAAACCAAGATGAACAGCAGCCAACATATTACCTTCATTAGTAATTTGCTTTGTAATTAAGACATGTCTATAAACGTCACTGCTGCTTTGCGGCTGATCCCTGTAAAACTTCATAATTTCTTTAAACTTTAATTCCGAATTGGCTAACTTGCAAACAACATAAACTGCACACATCAACAATTGATCCAAATGTCGATATCGAATTAAATCACTATTTTGAATCGAATGTTCGAAAGCAGTCCAAATTTTTTGTTTCACTTCTGTATCTGTTAAGCCCAGTCTTATGCACAAGTGCTCCATGCGAATAACGGCTAAGATGTTGTAAAACTAAGAATTTCTAGATGATTGCAGTGAAAATTTCCAATTATTGACAATGTACTGATTTGACCACTTTTTTTACCAACCACATAAATAATATTTTGAAGTTTAAGTACTGCAATACATTTGTTGTAAAATGTTTAAGGTCCAATCAGAGTAGATCATATCGTTGATATTATGAAAAAATAGAATATTTTTTCTACTAGGGTGCTTAAAAGTAAATTTGTCAAATTTTTGGGGAGTATACTGACATTTGAATATTCAAAATATATATTTGTATGCTTTTAGCTTACCAAATGACTGAAAAATTAATAAATTTATTATAATTCTGCCATAATTTTCAATTAAAAAAAAACTTTTTTTCCATCATTTTTCAATGGCCCCGGTGTAAGCCTCATCAAATGAATGTCAAATAATAATAATTAATTTGTTGATTTATGTATTTAATAAGAAAAGTTTCTTTATGTTAACTTTTGGGTTTTTTTCAGCATGCTAGTAAAAAAAAATAGTGTACCTAACACGTGCATAAAGTGACTTTTCCGTGACTTGGCCGAACGACGCTTTAGCGAGTTCGGCCATCTGCAATAGCGTGCGGAAAAGTATCAATTCCTGCACTAGTTAGGTAAACTACTATTTTGTATCACATTCTTTCAATATTATAGTCTACTAGGAATGGCACGATCCAGAAATATTAAATTAGGTAATTTATAAAAGATTATGGTTTAATTTCTAAAAATAATTTCCAAAAATAATAATTAATACTCCACAATTCCCTATATTTATAAATGAATATTATACTGCTCGTTTTTTGTACCTTTTTACCTTTCCTTTTTCATTATAATACCTTCAAAGTATATGAACAAGACTAAAAGTCTTTTTAATAAATCATAGGACGGCCGGTATCGGTATATTAATCATAGATATGATAAACTATTCTCATTCAACACTTGACTAACAAGTACATTTAACGAATAGGTAAATTTTATTATTCAGTAGCGATTCAACTTTCGGTTCGGTCGGATGAATTTTATTTTATTTTTTTGAGTTCGTTTAAAGTGCGCAAGTGCAAGTGAAGTGTAGTGAAGTGCAGTGAAGTGTACCTACATGGAAGGCGTGGATTAGAGCTAGATACATTCTTCTAATGGGGTAATTTTTTATTTTTTTAATACTTTTAATTTTAAAAGACTACTTCTTTAATTGGGTTTTCTAAATTAATTTGATTATCAGTATTGATATTTTAGTCGTTTATAATCCATTTTTCTATTCTTTTAATGTTTTTTTTTTAAACAAAATACTCAAAAGCCGGCCGGTGAATATTCCTATGACAAATAATTATTCTTATATAAGAGGTGAATCACATTGCTACCTCTTATTGAGGCTGCTTCAGGGGAATATTGAATGAAAATATTTTATGTATCTGGTGTTCGAAATAGATACGTTCTTCTAATGGGGTAATTTTTATTTTTTTCATACTCTTAATTTCAAAAGACCATTTCTTTAGTTGGGTTTTCTAAATTAATTTAATTATCATTATTGATATTTCAGTCATTTATAAGCCATTTTTGTATTCTTTTAATGTTTTTTTTAAACAAAATACTCAAAAGCCGGCCGGTGAATATTCCTATGACAAATAATTATTCTTATATAAGAGGTGAATCATATTGCTAAATCTTATTGAACCTGCTTTGGGGGAATATAAAATGAAAATTTTATTTGTATCTGGTGTTTGGAATTTATTTTATTTTTTGTTTCAAGGAATCTGGAGAGTACTTGAATGGTGTACCTATATGGAATCCAGGGATTAGAGCTTAATACATTCTTCTAGAGGGGTAGGTTTCTATTTTATTTACTGGTAGCTATTAGCATTAAATAAATGCAACATTCTTTTCATTTTTCATCCCATATAAATTATTAACTACCGATTTTTAATATAAAAAAGAACGTTACAATTGTGTATTTGGTTTTAATTTGCTCATATGCATTTCAAAATTAATTTGATTATCTAAATTGAAATATTTTGTTGATTTAAAATCCATTTTTGTATTATTTTATTATGTTTTCATACCCAAATATTCCAAAATATAAGAAGACTGCAGATAAATATTTCTATATACATGACAAATAAGGGTTCTTATATAAGAAGTGAGTCATCATGAGATCATGTACTCGATTTTAATGTCTTTTCGTTGATTTTTTGTCAACGGATTTCTGTAAAACCCTCAACTGCTTTTTGCAAATCACTTATCATTTTTATGGTTACATTTCAATAATAATTCTATTTTTTGTTTAAGGTAACATAAAATATATGTCTATCCCAACAAAGTGAGTACCTACATATTAAATTTCTATAATGCATCATCTATATTTGTAAAATGTATACCCCTATTGTTTCGAACCAACCTTTTTTTTTTGCAAGTAGTGTCAGTGTGAAAAGTGAAAAGTGAAAACCCAGGTAAGTACTGTAATAATTTAAAATATTACTTGTATATTATACTACTTTTCTTTGCAGGTTCTTCTTTCAAAAGACATAGATCTAGGTTGTTGCTCACATTTACTCAATAATATCCTGCCATAGGTAAGCTGTGTCATTCCATATACTCTACAAACTACTATCCAGCCTTTTACAAGTTGGTACCTTTTTTCCAAAAGAAATGGGTGAGTTATGTTGCTCCGGTTTCCTGATCCTGATTTTTGTTGAATTTTTTTAATTTTGTTTGATGTTATGTTCCAGAAATTGCTGCCTACTTTTCACAGGTCCCATAGGTTCCATCGAATTTTTGTTGAATTTTTTAATTTTGTTTGATTTTCTGTTGCAGAAATGGTTGCCCAGTAGGTCTGTCAAAATATCGTAATGCCAACATTGTTATATGCAAAATGGCTACTTGTAAGTTATTCCCACTATTTTTTTATCAAGTTTTTGGTGATTTTCTTAAATTTTATTTGATTTTCTGTTCCAGATTAATTAATATTCATTTTCGACTTTTTCAGTTTGAAGCAACAGAACTTTTTTTTCAGCCTTAACAATTTTTAATTTGCCTTGTATTATGTTGTTAGTTATTTGCATGCTGGGCTTAAAATTTAGATGATCAAGCTTGGTCGTTGTGGGGGCAGGTGAAGTAGTGGTGATTTTGGATAATTATTATTTTAAATTTTATATGTAAATATATGTTACGCTGTAATTTGTGTAAATAGATTTGTTTCACTCATTATTTTCTTACCAATGTTCTCATTTTTCTGTACTTGTAAAAAAATGTATTTAATCCTGTATGTAAATTTTTATAACTGCACTTTGCTAGTAAAGACAAACTTCTAGCAGGGTGCAGCCGGTAGAAAAACCTGTTGTAAGCCGGTGGGGAATATTTTCCATCGGTTGTGAATATATTTCAACCGGTTGATTATATTTTCTACTGGCTGCCACATAGTCCAGTCATCAGAGAAAACCTCCATCTACGATGAGCAACTTCCAGTCACGATTACCTATATATACAGGGTGTCCCAAGACGAGTAAAAACTATCTGTATATGGCAAAATACTTATAGTAAAATCATGAAAATCTCTACGTTTGGGTTTTCGTATACGATCTTTTTAACTAAAATATTTTCAAAGATGGCAGACTTCCGGTTCTACCGGAAGTCGACTGCAACTTTGTTATTTTGAATGGAACACCCTGTATATTAATACAATTTTGAAATCTACGTAAAATTTTAATATGGTTTTGTCAGTAAACTTTTTCCGAAAAATGCATACTTTTTGAGTTATTGATTTTTTTGTAAAAAATAAGAATTAAAAAGTAGGTATGCATTTTTCGAAAAATGTTTTCAGACAAAACTATATTAAAATTTCACGTAGATTTTGAAAATTGTATTAATATACAGGGTGTTTTATTTAAAATAACAAAGTTACAGTCGACTTTCGGTAGAACCGGAAGTCTGCCATCTTTGAAAATATTTTAGTTAAAAAGATCGCATCCGAAAACTGAAACGTAGGAATTTTAATGATTTTGCTTATAAGTATTTTGCCATATACAGATAGTTTTAACTCGTCGTGGGACACCCTGTATATACAGTGTGGAAACCACTTATGGAATAAAATTCTTTATGTCATTATTTTAGAAAATTATAAAAAATGCCGAGACACGTCAACTTATGAATTGAGTTGCCTAAAAACGCCAATAATTAGACAAAATCGGTAAATAATGTGGATTGTTTAGGTAAATAATGTGGATTGTTTTCTATTGTCAGTTGTTGATGTGTTGACAGTTTATACTGAAAAAGTAAAATCTTTGTCAAACACTCTTTCCTTGTCGACATACCAATGAAATATTTAATTTAATTACTTATTTATTTAAAAAGTACAATTATTATAATTGTACGTTGTAGCATTATTTTGGGGATTGTTTTGCATCACAACCTGTGATGAATTTAAGTTAGAAACTGAGGATTCCTTTTCTTTATTTTTATTTCCTAGCAGGTTCTCTATAAGATGGAAATGGTGTTCTTAATTTAATTGTAAATATGGTTTCAAAGAATGGGCAGAAGAATGTCCTGTAAGCTTATTTACTTCTTGTTCACCAACTCCTTCTTTCGCTAATGCAGATATTGCAGAAACTCTATGTGAATGATTGGTTATTTTTATTTTTTTGTGTCTATACCAATTGATTCTGCCGATATTTTCGTCCACTTTGAAATTGTACTAATTCCCAATGGTGAATTTTTGTACCATATTCCTTTCTCCCAATTTGGATGTACTGTTAAAAATAATCTTGTTGCTGTTAGATAAGGATTGGATTCTCCTTTTTCAATAATTTTTAAAAATAAACGAACGGGACACAAATTGTTGTTAGCATTATTTCTTACCAGCCACTTACTGCCAGATAAAGCTTTTGATCCTCCTTGTGTCGTTATGTAAAAGATTGGATTATATTTTACCCTGCCAGTAAAATTACCTTTATTATCATATTTTTTTTTAAATAATTAATATCACAATTAGCAGCTTCATTTCCACGCCATGCTAATTCGAACGAACATAAGTGAAAAAACAACAGGATTATTTTCAGAATAGCTTTCTACCATTTCCATTAATTCTTCTTTGGTAAACGCGTTAGAACTTCCTTTTCTGGTTTCAGGTTGAGCCTGAAGCTTTTTACGTTTTGTATCCCTGGCCAATCTAGCAAATTTATAGGTAATATCTTTAAATGTATCAGTTTTGATGTTAAATTCTAGAAAATATTTTTCCCGAACCATTTGAGCAGTCGTATTCCAAAGTGTTTTCACACTAGCTCCATTATAATCAGTTCCATCTCTTTTTTTATGTTAAAACCATAATCTTCAAGAATTTTTGCTATAACTTGTTCAGAAGTATCCTTTTCTAACGTATAATTACATACGTCCAGAAACATTCTAAACAGTTCCCACGCAGACTTTTTTGTTTTTATTGTATTTCGCAGTATACTTTGCTTAATTGTACTCTCTATTTCATTTATTGAATTATTTCCAAATCTTGTATTATTCATGTTATTAATACTTAATTAAATTTTTGAAACAATTTTAATAATTTTTAGACAGTTAAATAAATAAATAAACAACTTAGTTTCCTTAGAAACCACTAACAAAGATTTTATATTGAATTTTATCACAGAGTGATAAAATTTTATACACATAGATTTGATATATTAAACGTAAAAAAATTGCCGCAACAAGACAAAAAATTGCCAGTTGAAAACCTTCAAATTTTGTCAGTTATCAATTTACTCTAGTGAAATAGTCAATGTAATCCTCCAAAAAATCAGGTAATTCATCCAAAAACTCAGCGATTACATACCTATAAGACATAAATCAAACCCAATTTGATTCGTCCTACCTTAACCGATCCTCTAATTGGTGTATATTCAATTAAAGCTCCATCTATTCTTCATTCCTCCAATTAAAATTCCCTATACAAAGCCATTAATGCTGATTTATAGCCGTAATCGGCCTGTTCAATGATTCAGAGGACGAGGTATCGTTCTTGTTGGTCCCTTATATCCCTTTGCTTTGGAAATATAAAATGACGAGGGTGTTTGTAAAGGCGCAAGAAAACCTTGGAGCTACATGATTTCACAATGAGTGCCAAGGAAATGAAATTTAAACTAATATTTAGACATAAGATGTTCATAATATTTACTACGTATTGTTTAAATTCAGGAGGGAGGTTGGTGAGTATTCAAGTTCTCAATCAAACCACCGCTCTTTAAGGATATGTTTTTAAACATTGTTTATCTCAAACAGTTTTTGGAATATTTGCGAAAAACATACCCTAACATGTGGTGTTTTCAGTTTGGTGTTTATTTTTTATTAAAAATTAATTAAACGTCAAACTGACAACTGGATTAAAAATGTCGCGAATATTTTGGTATTGCATCTAACGATTCAATTAATTTACCAATTGTACTTTTCACAACTGTAGTTTTAAATAAAAATGAATAATTTTTGATTAAAACTAATGAAGTTTGTATTGAAAAGTATTAAGCGTCAGATTGACAATCAATTTTTTGATACCTACAAAGTAAAAAATTATCTTATCGAATACTCCTCGGGTCTTGATAAATACCCAAAATTTTGTCGTAGAGTATCCTTCAAGCGTGTTGCTCAAAGATAATAGCCCTCGGCCTGCGGCCTTGGGCTATTATCAAGCAACACGCTTTCAGTATTCTCTATGGCAAAATTACCTCGGTATTATCAAGACCCTAGGGGTATTACTACTGAAAATACCACTTTTTCCAAATTCATGTTGTAATAACTTTGTCGTTATAATAAAAATGTTTACATAAAATTTTGGTAGTTTACATTTGTGATGATTCTGAATCCAGTGGTATATTGATATTTGAGGGAAAAAAATGCCTAATGTACTTTTGTCTTTTTTTGGCAAAGAAAAATTAACATAGAGAACCTTGAAAATAGTTATTAGGCTATGAAAATTTGTGCCAAAATACTGTTTTTGATACTGAATAAAACAAAATCGGTTCAGAAATTCGGATTTTACGGGGGTGCTTCCAAACAAAATGAGTCACACTGTATCAAAAATCAAGAAAGTTTCAAAAATTGGTAGCTCCCAATCTTCAAGAAATCCAAATTATTAGGCATATCGTTAAAAAATTCACAAGACCAACGAATATTATGAAAAATTTCCTAGTTATTCATATAAAAATCCTTCTTAAATAAACCTACAACCAAATTATATCACTAGATTTTCCTCAACTCGAGTTTTCATACTTTCATAGTTTAAAATTAATCCACTCAACCTTATAAACAACATTCCAGAGAATTAATATTACTGTAGAATATTGTAATACATTCTACGTATGAGTTTATACGTCTGCATGCAGCAATTCGGATTAGCCAAATATCCAGAGAATTCTGCCATGTTTCAGCGGTTTTCATCAGACATTCTCGTACTGGAAAAACATACTCTCGATATTGACCAGCAAGTGACCAACGTGATGTCGGAAATTACTGAAAGTGGTACAGACGTAATAAAAGGAATTTATCAGCTGGACGCTGTTTTATCCAGAATACCGGTAGTACGAAGTTATCGTATACAGATAATAAATAAATAAAAAAACTGCATTTAATGGTATTAAAGTACCTCCCTTATGGCTTATAAGAAAATGTTGAACATTTGACAGCCCTGTGGTTGCTACCCCTCACTTTTTATTTTTAAATGGCACCCCCTGCATATTGTCATTGAAAATTGCGTGTCGTTTTATATCTAGCCATAGAACTAATCTTTAGATCTGTGGTTGTAGTAATAACAAATAAAGACAGTGAAAAATCCCTCAACCCGCAATTATTCACCACTATATCAAATTAACTAAACCATAATTATCTAATCTCGAAACAAATCACTGACAGTAGGTAATTTCAATATCCAAATTTGATGAATTATCTCATTACGTTACCAACAGGTAATTAACAAAAACCACAATTTATGCTATCCGGATAAATTCCAGCTTTTCATATGTATGGTTCAGAGCAATTGTTACCAATTATTAAGTATTACGAATACACAAAGTGTTGATTAATTTATACAGAGGATTATAATAAAAACTATCCCCACATTAATCTGAAGACGTCATTTTTATAAAAAAATAAACAAACACGTCAAAAATCATATATAAACGTATAAAAAAATAGACCACCTTGAAATCTAATATAATTTCATGTCAGATTTGATAACATTTGGTTTCAGGGTAATCAATCTTCTATTAATTTCATTTTTAAATATCAAAATTGTTTATGCAGTGATGTTAAATTTGAAAAAACAGTTGGTTAGATACATAAATATTGATGCATCGAGTTTTAATGGAAAATGAAGGGAAAATTGAAGTATTTCACGTAAATTAACTGAACCATGCAAAGCGCTGTTTGCTGTAAACGATATTTATCAATTACATATATACATTTCTTTTTGTTGTTCGGAAGCTCCACACTCTGTGTATTTTAATTGATTTGTTATTGCTTTTTATAACAATGTTTTGGTTTAATTTTTCGATAAAAATATTTCATTTATTATGCCGGAATTACAAAAAACAAGTTATTTACCATTTTCTAACAAAGATGATGTATATGGGGAAGCAAACAATGTTTTTTCTTTGAGAGAAAAATATTCTTTGGACGTGTGCATGAATGAGAGAGATAAGTTGTCTTAGAAGATTTTTTTTTAGACTGCAGGCCCTAGAAAGGTATTAAAAAAAATAAATCAAAATTTTAGATTGGGAGTTAGAAGGAAAGTTTTAAGTTAGTTCAAATAATAAATATAGTAGAAAATCTGATGAAGCTTTGAAAACGCTTACAAAACTTTTTCAGGCTTGTTATTCCGCTTCAGCATAGTTGATGGCTTGTTTTTCATTTTTAGACACATTAAAAGTTACCAACTTTGAGATATCACTTTTTTTCTTGATATTGATAATAGGAAAAGCTAAACTTACAATACCAAATTTAAAATGGAAAAAAGAGAAAAATTCATACACCCCCGTAAAATCCACATTTTTCAATTTTGTTTTAATTTTTTTTGTTAGATTTAAGCAAATTGAAATAAAAATTGATAATGACAAAATTGAGTATGGTATCAAAGATGTTAAAATCGAAATACATATCACGAACAGCTAAAATAAGATTGTACCAGACTTTAATAAGACCGTCAGTTACCTACGCTTGTGAAACTTGGACAATGAACAAAAAAGAGCATAATAAATTAGAAATATGGGAACGTAAAATGCTCAGAAAAATTTATGGTGGAATTAAGGAAGATGGAATCTACAGAAGAAGAACAAACAAAGAACTCTCAGAATTATATAAGCACCCAAGTATAACCCGAATAATTAAAGCACAGAGAGCAAGATGGTTGGGACATATAGGTAGAATGACGAAAGATAGATGGGTAAAACGAGTGCTGAAAAGTGGATAAGGTGGTAAAAAGAGAAGAGGAAGACCAAGGAAAAAATGGTTGGAAGAGGTTAGGAGAGATCTGGGAACAGTGGGAGTTAAGGACTGGGAAAACGAGGCGAGGAACAGGAAGAAATGGAAAGAGCGAGTGAAAGATCTCGAAACCAGATAGGCCTGTAGTGCTGCCATATATACAGTGCTTTTCAGATAAAAGTATCCACCTTTAATAACTTTTGTAATACTGGTATTTAGAAAAAATCCAAAAACACGTCAATTTATGTTGGAAGGGGCAAGCATTATGGCTTATTTAAACTTACTGGACAAGCCACCCCCTCACCCCTAGCAGCATCCCCTTTATTTTTTTTAATTACTTTTCATATTTTTTATGTAAAATTTGGATACTCCTCTTTGAGCTGATTTCAAAAATGTATAATACTTGTAGTTTAAGTGGTTAGTTTATAAGATAAACAATTTTTCTTTTAAGAGCACAAATTTTACTTATTATTTACTTTCACCTTATTTGCCTGTACTAAAATGGGTTGTACAACAGTTCAAACTCTTTAATCTTTTTAACTGTGCTATTTATTATGAAGTTACAATAAGTGTTCAAAATGAATACCATTCACTTCCATACAATGGTATAATCTATTTTGAAATGCCTCTCTGACATTGCTTAATACGGCTGGATTTAATTGTCGACATTCATTTTCTATCCTCTCTCGTAAATCATTCAGAGATTCTGGTTGGGTAGCATAAACTTTTGTTTTTAAATACCCCCATAAAAAGAAGTCTAGGGGTGTTAAATCCGGTGACCTAGGTGGCCACTCCATCATCTGCCCCCTTCTACCTATCCAACGAGCGGGGAATGTTTCGTTTAAAAATTGTCGGACAGGCATAGCATAGTGTGGGGGAGCTCCGTCTTGTTGAAATACCAGTAAATCTTCGGAAAGGTTATCATCATTTTCTATTATTGTTGTAATACGTGGGTCAACCCCTTCCCTGAGTAACTCAAGATATGATTCACCATTTAAATTTCCGTTGATGAAGAAAGGTCCGACAATGTGGTCACCTAGGATACCACACCAAACGTTTAACTTTTGGGGATGTTGTGTATGGAATTCACGCATAATATGTGGATCACTTTCAGCCCAATATCTACAATTATGCCTACTTACTAAGCCATTTAATGAAAATGAGCATTCATCAGAAAAGAAAATATTGTTTAACAATTGTGGATTGTTATTGATAATTTGCGTCATTGATTCGCAAAACTCTAGACGACGATCAAAATCATCTTCATTCAACTCGTGCACCAACTTAACTTTGTATGGGTGGTACTTGAATTTAGGTAGAACTCGGAAAACTGTAGAATATGAAACACCGATCGCTCTACTTATTGTTGTTGATTGGGGTTGTTGAGCCTCTAAGCTGACTTGCCCTAAAATTGCCACTTGGATTGCTTCGTTATTTACGAGTCCCTCTCGCTTATGCACTTTATTGCAAACAGACCCTGTTGTGGTAAATTTCTCCATCAGTTGAATTACATACTTATGAGTTGCATGTCTTCCGTCATGTAATTCGTTAAATATTCTAGCAGCAGCTCTTGCACAATTATTATTTTGGTAGTATAAACCTACAATTTCAATTCTTTATTGCAAAGAGTAAACCATTTCAGAGAAACAAAATAAATAATGTATCAAATTACACTATCAATAGTGACTACAAATTCTAGTTGACAATGTCAAACATTAATAAAAAGTAGAGTTTTTTGTTGTTTGGATTTTTTAAGTAGAATAAATAGCACAGTTAAAAAGATTAAAGAGTTTGAACTGTTGTACAACCCATTTTAGTACAGGCAAATAAGGTGAAAGTAAAAAATAAGTAAAATTTGTGCTCTTAAAAGAAAAATTGTTTATCTCATAAACTAACCACTTTAACCTACAAGTATTATACATTTTTGAAATCAGCTCAAAGAGGAGTATCCAAATTTTACATAAAAAATATGAAAAGTAATTTAAAAAAATAAAGGGGATGCTGCTAGGGGTGAGGGGGTGGCTTTTCCAGTAAGTTTAAATAAGCCATAATGCTTGCCCCTTCCAACATAAATTGACATGTTTTTGGATTTTTTCTAAATACCAGTATTACAAAAGTTATTAAAGGTGGATACTTTTATCTGAAAAGCACTGTATATATATTGTGAAAGAATATCCATATGAAGTGATAAACTATATAAAAAAAGTATTTTAGGATATTTTTTATAAAATTTTGCCAGTTTACATTTTGATGATTCTGAATCCAGTGGTATAGTCATATTCAAGAAAAAAAATGCCTTATGTACTTTTGTCTTTTTTGGCAAAGAAAAATTAACATAGAGGGCCTTGAAAATAGTAATTAAAATATGAAAATTTGTGCCAATAAACTGTCTTTGATACTGAATCTAACAAAAAAAAATTAAATCAAAATCGGTTGAGAAATGCTGATTTTACAGGGGTGCTTCCAAACAAAATAGGTCACTCTGTATATTTGAATCATTAAAAAAATTTGTTAAATAATTCTATCCAAAATAAACCTTGAAAAATTCGGAAAAGTTTCACTG
This sequence comes from Galerucella tenella, assembly GCA_910591685.1. Lineage (NCBI taxonomy): Eukaryota > Metazoa > Arthropoda > Insecta > Coleoptera > Chrysomelidae > Galerucella > Galerucella tenella. The sequence continues at coordinate 43,125 of CAJUYH010003304.1, read as the reverse complement.
GAATTCACGATAGAATCTTCCCCAATTCGAAAACTTTTCAAAGTGGTAAATGTGGTTGGTTATTTTTCCAACTTAATATATAAACAGGAATTTCGTTAGACAGTTAAAAAGTTTCTTAATTCACCTAGGAACCGATTCGGTTTATATCTTTGACGGACTTCAATATTTGTAGGGCAATAAAATCTATCACAGATTGGAAAAGTTTAAATTGGAAAACACACCGAACATAATTACATATCAACATTCTATTAGTGCTGAATTCTATGAAATACTGGAAATTCCCGGAACTGGTCCTACAGTTCCGGGAATCGGGTTTTTGTTTAGAAAATTTCCTCCTCTTTTCAAATCTTTTTTTTAATTTGAAAAATCTTCATTAGTTTTTGAGATATTTGCAAAAAACTAAACCCCCTTTTTTTAGTTAATTGTTAATAACTTTTGCAATTTTTGTTTGCGGAACTTTATTTTTTTTCAAAAATCATCTAGATGCCATCCCGAATCGAGAGACTGCTGAAAAAAGTTGGACAAAAAGGCACTTGTTGACTAGATTATACGGTACCATAGCAACGAACAATAACTCATTAGAAATGTCAGTGTGAAGTAGGACGTCAAGAAAGGTAAACCAGAGTTACGCAATAAATTAAAAGAAAATTGTGAAATTGTGAAAGAGGTTAAGAGGTAAGCGGATTTACGAAGATATGCCCAATACCCTTGGTGATGATCAATGTCCTTCGTCCTCATCAAGACCTAAGAAGTTTCGTGTCCAAAAATCTGCTGGAAAAGTTATTGCTTCTTTGAATTGTCATGGAGTACTTAATCATTAAAAATTGAAGAGAAAAGACGCTGAAAGCTATCCAAAGATGTTTTGTTTTTGCAGGACAACGCCCTTGCACACGAATCTCATGTTGCCATGCAAAAAATTCGTGATTTAGGGTTTGAATTTCTAGAACACCCCCCTTATTCACCAGATTTGGATCCGTCCGACTATCATCTCTTTCCTCAACTGAAAAAAAGTTTAAAAAGTCGTAAATTTCCTTCCAAAGAAGAGGTAATAAAAGTTGTGGAGGTCTGGTCTGCAGAGCAAGAAGAAACATTTTTTTGAAAGGTCTAGAGATTAAGAGGAGAATATGTTGAATAATAAAATATTTTGACATTAAAATTCTATAGTAGCCTAAGAATTTTTCAATACACATATGTAGGTACCTCAAACAAAATCCTGAATTTCTCTTCTCTACCATTTCTTTGATTAACAGTACACGTCCTGTATTTCGCTGACAAACTTCACGATCTTCGTCGAGACAAATATAGCGAATAGCCCAACGACCAATAACGGTATTTTCACCAAAATTTGCAAGTTAATTCAGTAATGTAATCGTTATAAAGGTCTTTATTCTCCAAATTTCCTTCCAAGTTGATCCTTATTTTACGGATTAACTTACCTACGAACATTCAAAGCAAGCAAATCCTTATAAGAGCCTCGCCGTTTAGATTATCTTCTTCTCTATATTACGCAAAGTTCTCTGGAATTTTCTAGGAAAAATAATCTAAAGTTTCAATTTTGCGTCTAACGAGGTTTAGTCTTAATATGCCAGATACGTTTTAACAAAACATAAAGTTATATAATTCAATATTAGATCGATTAATTTCGTTTCATAGACGCTGATAAATATAAATTTGTAAATAAAAAAGGGCAAGTTAGATACAAAATATCCAAAAAAGAGGAAAGTTTGATCCAGTTAGAAGAACTTTGTTAAATAAAAGCGGAGTTTAGCAGTCTCTGTTTCGACAGCCCTTCTTGTTTCTTAAACTTGATTAAAATATTGGGAAAACTCGATAATATTGGCGCCAAGGGAACTGTTACTCGGCTGTTAGTTATTCAAAAAGTGAAAATAAACATAAAAGGTCAGACATTTGATTGAAAATATAGCATAATGACATCCAGGAACGCATATAAAGCTGCTATATAATAATAATGATTTTATTGCTTCTGAAACAATGTTACAGCAAGGTACAGTATAAGTTTGCCAACGCAGGAATAACTTCATTTCTAAGCATATTTAAATATTTTTCAGCTGTCAAATCTCCATCTATAAATATAGAACCAATAATATGGTCGCCTATGATACCGGACCAAACGTTCACCTTTTGAGAGTACTGAGTATGTGTCTCACGTATCCAATTAGGATTCTCTGCTGACCAATATCTACAGTTCTGTCGGTCTACCTCTCCATTCAATGTATATGTTGATTCGTCAGAAAAAAGAATGGTACCAAAAGCTATCTCATTTCTGTTCAGCTTATTCATCAATCTTTCGCAGAAATCCATTCTACGATCTGGATCTTCTTCTGTTACCTCCTGCACAAAAGTTAATTTGTAGGGATTAAGTTTTTCTTTATGGAGACATCTTAGAACAGTTGTATGACCAACATTATTTTCACGGGCAATTTGACGTGTACTTGAAGTTGGATTCTCTTCGACACTTAACAAAATATCCACTTTCACATCATCATCAACGAAGTGTGGTTTTCTTTTCAATGGTTTGACATGTCCAAGTTCTCTGAATTGTGCATGAATTTTAGACACAGTACTTTGTGAAATATTTGGCAATTCGGGATACCTGTGATTAAATAAGTTTGCCACTTCAACTTGACTTCTGCAGTTATCCCCGTACCCGATCATCATTAAAATCTCAATTCGGTGAGACTCAGTTAAATATTTCATTGTTATGTCGACAAGAAAAGAGTGTTTGACAAAGATTTTACTTTTTCAGTATAAACTGTCAACACATCAACAACTGACAGAATAGAAAACAATCCACATTATTTACCGATTTAAAACAATCCACATTATTTACCGATTTTGTCCAATTATTGGCGTTTTTAGGCAATTTTTAGGTATTTATGATAAAATTCATGGGCGTAGCAGGCTTTGTTTAATATACAAATACGTCTAATAATTAGTTTGTTTAGATTTTTGATAAATCCATATTTAGCTATTTTAAAAAAGTACCAATATTTCAAGTATAATTAATTATCAATTTTAAAATTTCACCCTGTATAATTCATAATTGATCATGAATTATTTAGTTTATTGGAATCGGTTCATTAAGAGACTTTCAAAAATATGCAAATATACAGGGTGTTTCATTAAAAAAACAACACCGATTATGGCATACTTGCGTGAATCATCCTGTACATTTAAATTAAACCTCGCCTACTGCTCTTACATCCACCTTTAATGCTAACCCGACTGGACCAGTGATTATAAGTAAGTTTTTAAGCATATCTCATAAAGTCACTGACATATATGTTAAATTTTCACTATAATTCAACCTAATATTGCGTATTTTCTCAAAAGCAACGAAGACTTTGTACTTTAAACACCATCACAATAGTACCTGTGTTCAAAGAAGCTTGTATAAATGCCATTTGCCAGCGAAACAATTCAAGATTATTCCGAAATTATCTCAAAACCACTATAATTTATTCTACATAGAAAGAGTAAGCGTAAAATAAACAGCGTTCGCGTAAAGTGCTTTATTTAAATACATCCACGGCATAATAACTACACTCACACTAACCTAAGCTCTCTAAAACTTTGCACCCAATTGTATGTGTACTCGAAACTTTGTCCTTGTAATAAAAGTTATAACTACATCTATTCTACGCGACCTGGCTATGTCTTGAATACAATGAAATTTGTAATTGTGTTATTGAAGGAAGCATTTTGACTCAATTTTTTCGTCCAGCATGAAATTTACTTGAAATTTTCATAGAAAATGGGACCAAGAATCAATTTCTATATTATGTTGTTGTACGTTAGACAATATTTTGCCTACAGTAATCGTAAAGCTAATATTTTTCGAGTTTGGTTGAAAGTAACGTTTTAAAATAGGTTTTTGTAAATAACTCAACAAATATGCATTTTATCAAAAAAACTGTATAAAGTAAAATTGTAGCTTTTAAAGAAACAAACAAAATGCTTTGTTTAAAATTTTTCTACGACTAATACGAACTGAGATACGGCTTGTTAATGGTTAGCTTTTTTTCTCAAATACATAATTTGGAAGATTCAAAGTCAAATAACCGGAAAACTCTGCATTTTTCAAAGAAAACTTATAATTTTTAATTAGATATTTCATTAAAAAAGTCTCTAACATGAAAATTGATCAAAATAAGGCCGGTACCTACTTTTTTCCACAAAAAAATCAGTGGAAGCAACCCCCTAATTTAAATTGTTCTTCACCCTTCAGTGATTCTCTTTAAATATGTATTATCAATACATACAAGAAGTTTGACCAATTTAAAATGCCTACTTTTGCCAAAATTGGAGTTTAAATAAAAAAGGATTTTTCGAAATTTCGTATTTTTACCCTTTTCTCCGAAAATACTAGAGATACGAAAAACACTATAAAGTACCAATTTCTTGCTTATTTAATGACTAAAATTTCCATGTACATAGATTTTTTGTAGGTACTTACAGTGAATATTTGGCGAGATATAACCGTTTAAAGTCTCTATTTACACCCTTTAAACTCTCCCTATTTTAAAACTAAGGGATCTTCAGGAATTTAATGCACATATAGTCTTCAAGGGGAAAAAAATTATTTTCACAATAAGCTCTAACAAGGGTTGATTTTTAAGGATCGAAATAATATCGAAATAATAATATAATATCCTAAAGCATGAAATATTACTTAACCAATCATGGTTTTGGATGAATTTCACCCATATCAAGGTTTATAATGTTATTTTATAATTATTTACAATAAGGGGTTGTTTTCATCCCTAAAAACAATCAGCGTCCATTATCCTGATATAGAATATGAAGTAGAGGGTGATATTGGACGAAAAAATTGCGATATTTTGCCATTTTTTAAGCTCCATTTCTCAATCTAACCCAATTTTTTCAACTAAGTTGTTAATTGATCAAATTTCGATCCTTTATCCTTAATATCCTTTAATAATTGATAGAGTTCCGGAGATTTTGCTTCGTTAGCGAACAGTAAGTCTTGTCATTCTGTTTTGCTTTATTAAATTTGTCGTAAGTTACGATAAATAAATGAATTTTCAGAGGCTTCCAGCCATTCGGTGGATGTAACTTTATTGTTAACCGTCTCTTCAAAGCTTGTACAATTGGTACAGGATGGTAACAGAATTTTCTTTTCATGTTAGCGTAAAAAAGACCGATACAGTTGCAAATGCAAATAAAAAAGAGGAATAAATTAATTCAAACGTGAATAATATTTGGAAGAAAATTACTTTGCAAAAATCACTTTGTATTTTAATATTTTCTAGTAAATTCATTCCAATATATTCATTCATTCATTCATTAAAAAAAACCACCTCCTCACTTCTTATCAGACAACCTAGGACATTCCACAAGACGGTATGATCAAAAAGTATAACTTTTCAAAGATATTCGTTACGGAATTTAGCAGCAAGAAGGAATGGGATCCAATCTTGGAAAGAATGCCATTCAATGGTACAGACGGCTCAAAAGCAATACAAGGAACTGGGATAGGAGTGTTCGGGCCAGGAACCAAACACTCTGAAAGCTTGGGAAAACCAAGTATCTTTCAAGCGGAAATCCACGCCATAAGATGTTGCGGCCAGTTCCATATTGATAAAGGATACAGAAGACAAAGGATTATCAAAATATCGGATAGTTAGCACTGAGCTCTTGTGTAATCAATTTCAAAATGGTGTGGGAATGCCTAGACAAACTCAATGAACTAGGCGAGAACAATATAGTAATCTTACTATGGATTCCAGGACATTCAGACATAACACATCGTTAACAAAAAAACGCTGTAATTCTGCCTTTACACCGCTGTTGGCATTGGCTCCTTGCACTGGCACTACTGGGCAGTGTAATCAAATTCGGCGTTCGACTTTTGACATTTGAGATAGACAAATCACATCTTTCTCTATTGCCCGTACTTATAAACAAGACTTGAGGCATGTAAAATGTGTCAAGAGATCAAACAGAAAACTTCAAAAATAAATCTGTTACGAACAAGTCCCAACCTGTTACGAAATTCAACAAAATTTAGAACGAAAAATCAGAAGCTGCTGGCAACACTGATCCACATACTTTCCAACTGCACAACACTTCAGAATCCTAGAGCACAGCACCTGGGAAATTACTGGATAGAAGAGGAACATTTACCTAAGTTGAAGCCTGCAGACATCCTAAAATTCCTCCGGGAAATGGGACTAAAGGAACTACTAGTTTCTGAGACTCTCCTCAGAAACTGAGTAGAAAGAAGTAAGGGGCCACAATAGATGTTTTAGGTCTCAGTGAATGTCACCCCAAATTACATACATTCATTCCAAAATTATAATGTTATAATAAAGTGATTTTTCATCCAAATTTCTCCATTTTCCTATCCCGTAAAATGTATCAAACTAGTAAATATTCATCTTTATTTCAAGACTAGAAAACTCGTTAAACATCTCAGTGTTATTGTCTGTAGCATCAGCAAATTTAATCTTCGCTGATTTTCCGAGATGACGTTATTTGATCTCTAATTAAGCAACTTATATTATCAAGTAACTTCATCGATTTCTGCAAACAAAAATTATACTCTCTCTCTCTCTCTCTCTCTCGCGCGATAAATGTTGTTCGAAGCACAAAATATCTTTTTAAGATAGACTTAATAATGTTCGACCCTTTTTCTTTCTCTCAAACAGTTTTTTTTTGTAAATCGTTTGGATACGAGAGGACATTAAATAAGGATACATTTCAAAGAAACATTTTTGGATATCGAGACTCAAAAGCTTTGTGTGCTCTTTTCTTTATAGATCAATTTCCACAACTTACTTTCAGTACATTAAATTAAATTAAGAATAATTGGTGATTTTTCATCGCCAAAAGTCGATTAAAAGATTTACTGCCTTTTTCATAACAAATACTTAAAGTTCACTTTAGCTAAAGTGACTTTATCGCTTTAATTTCACTCAAAGTTGAATGATTTTCATAACATTTCTGTTCTGTTTTTTAAGTCCTTTGCCAGGACTCCTTGACGGGCTTTTTGAATAATAGTTTTATGTCATCTGGGAGCTGGAACGTTGTTGTGGTGATGGAAGAAGAGGCTTCTTTAGCATGGTGGTCAGCGTTTTCATTGCTAGTAATTCCAATGTGAGATGGGAGCCAGATAAGACAGACTGTTACTTCACGAGCTGACAGAGTTTGATAGATGTCATATATGTTTTGAACTATTGGATGGTCAGTAAAGATAGTATTGAGTGAATTCATTGAGGAAAGTGAATCGGTACAAATGGCGACTCGCTTGACAGAAGAAGAGATTTGCTTGAAAGCTTGGAAGATGCTATACAACTCACCAGTGTGAACGCTACATGTTGAGGGCAACCGATAGAAACCTATTAGATCATGGTTGGTTGTGACGGAGCAGCCAACACCAAAAGAAGTTTTTGAGGCGTCTGTGTAGAGAACTACATGATAGGGTGTTTTTTCTAATATTTCCAAAAATGCTTCCTTTACAAGTATGTTGGGCGATTCATGTTTATTGAACTTGGTAAGGGAGGTATTGAATAGAGGAAGTTGTTCAGTCCAAGGAGGGATATGAGGTTGGGGGAGCGGAGTGGTCATTGAAAGGTCGGTATTCTCAAGTAATGGGAAAAGAAGATGGGCAATAGATTTTAGTGTTGGAGGGATGGTGTTGAGATATTGATGTGAACAAAGGGTAGACAGGGTTAGAAGATGTTGATGTAGCGTATGAAAGGAGGAGTGATTGACGTCTTAGGAACAGGGGTGGCTCATTTGCTTCACAGTATAGACTAGCAGCTGGACTAGAACGGAAAGCACCGAGAGAGAGTCGAAGGGCTGTATTGTGAATAGAGTTCAGTGAGTCGATGGTGGATTTGGAGGCTGACATGTAAATAAAGCTGCCGTAGTCTAGTTTAGAGCGGATGAGGGATCTGTAAACTCTTAATAAGGTATTTTCGTCGGATCCCCAGTGATAGTGGCAGAGAGCTTTGATGATATTAAGTCTTTTAAGACAAATGCCTTCGTGTGTGTTGATATGAAGTTTCCAATTAAGCCGAGAGTCGAAAGTTAATCCAATAATTTTGCAATGATTAACAGCAGGTAACAGAGAGTTATAAAAGAAGATTGGCGGCGTACCGGATGGGTATCTTCTGCTAAACTTTATGACCATCGATTTACTTGGAGATAAGGAGAGATGTAGGTTGTTGGCTCTATCTTGCAGCAAATTTACTGCGTTTTGTAGAAGTTTGCAGATGGTGGAAACAGATTTTCCATGGCAGTAGACATTTAAATCATCGGCATATTGAATATATTTGATGGGAGTAGAGAAGTTAGATTTTTATATTAGTATTTATGCTTTCTACTGACTTTCAACTTGAAATAAGTGTTATGGGTGAAGTAAATAGAAAAAGAGTTAGGGGTACAAATTTTACAACAGAATAAGAATTGAATTTGGTAATAATAGCTGAAAAATATAAATCGATTATTGAGTGCAAAACCATTAAAGGTTCATTCATTTCGTTGTTGCTGCAATTATTGTCATTGCTGTATCCAGGTTAATCCTTATACCTAGGGATAGTATAGGAAAGCTTCTTTTCCAGACACCTTACTGTCTCTCTACTGTATTTCTAGTTCTTATTAATGACTCATTGTATAGTATTTCAGCCTCTGTATTTGTTTTCTGCAGAGGAGTCAAGAGATATGGTTGAACTCCATATTCAGAGTCTGCAATTAAATAGAACCTCCTAAATTGGCCTCCTTCAAAATTATATTTCAATCGTCTATTATTAATAATAGTCTGATCATGAGCCATCTCGCCACTATAGCAGGTTTGCTTAACCTGAATCTTTGGTAAAATTCTTCATCTGACCAATTATCAAAATCTGTTATTCTCCGATTATATATTTTTCGTTTCCTAATGATGAATATTTCCTCTTCACTGTCGCTCTCGTTGCTGCTATCCTCAATGGCTGATGACTCGGTATCTATTTCTATCTCAAGAGAGTTTGTTCACAATACTGACACAACGAACTGAAAACTGTCTTAAATTTTGAGGTTGAAAGTCGTGATTGTGTCCACTTTAACTTAAAGTCGACTTGAAGTTATAAAGACTGTTATGAAATCGATTTTTATTTAAAATTCGCTTTAAAACTTAGTAGTGTTAAAGTTATGAAAACGGCCTGTAAGGGTCGACAGGTCGTTGTTATGAAACACTTAGTTAAAGTCACTCATATTTTTATTCAACAACTGAATAATTCTCTGTACAAATTACATTGAACTCACATCGGTATCGAAACGACCTCATTGAAGTTTTCTATTAATCTAATTATAAATGTAATTGTAATTGGAACGCTACCGAAACATCGAAATAAAAACATTATTGTTGTTTGATTTTCAAAAAATAAGAGAAAAAATAATACTTTTATAGTCTAGCAACAATGATATAAAAGTATTAGTAAGCTTAAATAAAAATATAAACATAGTTTTGACATTTTGATGAGAAAATAATAAATAATGCCACAAGGAACTTACAGAAGATATAAAAGTATTAATTGAGCTATTTCGTCAATGATCTAATACATTATACGAGGGGCATTA
>CAJUYH010003304.1:16697-33419 GCA_910591685.1 Galerucella tenella | reverse complement strand
AAATAGCTCAATGTTTAATCGGTAGATATTTGTTTTGAATTTTTCATTATACCCATAGACAGCTTATTAAAAAGTGTCACATTCAGCTATAAACATGATAAAAGTTTTCATCAATCACCGAGGCATTTTTTTAAACAGATTAGGGTAAACTGACAACGAAAAATTGAATGAAATGGAGAGAGATAAAAAGTCAGATTTGTCAATTAATGTTGACATGCTGGACATAAACTGTTAATCAGCGGTATATAGGCCGAAATATTTCAATGTTCAAAATTAATCACAGCCCACAGGACGAAAGTTTATAACGAAACTATACAGATTGTCCAGAAACTCTCCTATCAATCACATGTAGTATAGTCAAAAGCGGGTTCAAAGGTCACTAACCATATGTATCAAATTAAAAGACACAGAGGTTACCAAAATGTGAGATTACAAATATACTCGGAGAAAATAATAATGGTTGATGTTTCATGCACACTGGTTTACGAAATTTCTCTTTTTCATTCATGCTAGAAATAATCTATCAGATTAAGTACCATTTTTTTTTGTTTGAGGATGCAAAATACCGGAAAATTGCTTCTTATTATTCATATTGTCACTTTGAGTGACATAACTGACATTTAAATAAAAACTTTGCTGGTGAAAGACTTTTTAGAATCGCTGAAAACTAAATACATACGTATCCTCTTTTCTCCCGTCGAAATTGCATAAGTCTGTCTTATCCATCTTACGGATTTTATTGGGAAGTTATGATTAAATTTGACTATACAGGGTGTCCCACGACGATTAAGGCAGTAGTAGATAATTATAATATTGGGGATGTAAATTAGAGCAAATGTTGCATATTTTCCTGTTATTGTGTTACCAAATGAGGTATTTGTTTTTGGTCACGTGACGTCGCATTTAAAATTATCTACCTGTATATTTGTGCCTTTCTGTGTTCCTTCCGATAAAACAATTCCAACTAACTAGCACACTTGAGGTCTAAAGTGATTAATTCAAGAGCTACAGGTACTTAAAGGATTGTAAGTTAAGAAATTCATAATTGAATGCCCCGTAATTTTCGCGTGACCAAAAACAAATACCTCATTGGGTAACACAATAACAAGAGAAGATGCAACATTTGCTCTAATTTACACCACCAAAAATGTAATTATCTACTACTGCCCAATTCTGATATATTATTTGTCTTAATCGTAGTGGGACATCCTGTATCTAAACGTAACGTTTGGTTTTTGGACATTCTTTCGATTTTTACCTCCTCCATCCAACATCTTGGTGATTTGCCCACTACCCCTTGACCATTAGGGGCCATTCATTAATTACGTAAGAGTGATGAGGGGTAGGGGGGGTTAAGATAATCTCTACATGTCATTATGTTGGGGGAGGGGGGCACGACTCATTTTTACGTAATACTATATGAATCAATATTGAATATTGAAAATCTCATTCCATTTAAGATTCCGAATAATTTTCTCTATTTCATAGTGTACCTACAATGTAATTTAAATTCTATTCAAATAATTTTTATTGCTTAATACAAAAACCAAATTGTGGTCCAAAAAAATAATATAGTTTTTATGAAAATCTTACAGCAGTAGAAGAGTGTACAATTTAAAATTATCACTGGTTAAGAAATAAAAATTATTGAATTACGTTGAACTTTGTTTCAGTGAAACTAATCCTTTCCTAACATTTTATTATTTAAAAGATCCAGATAGAAGCTTACGTAAGAAAGGGCAGGAGGAGTTCAAGAAGTCTTATGTATACTTACATAGGAGTGGGGGGGACAAAAGTCACTGAAACTGTCCTTACGTAATTAATGAATGACCCCTTACCGCCAAGAGTTCCAGATAGCCTCAGATTGAGGTTACGAAAAATGCCAGGTATTTCGTTGTGGTTCAAATAAATCTGTTACGTGTCGAATACGATCCCGATCTTTGGAATTTAATAATTTCATTTTTCTTTTACCAATCGATACGTGACCACATACAGTTCTTTCCACCCGGAATTTTTTTTTAAGGAAAACAACTTGCAACTAACTTCATCTGGACTGTTTCTATGAGGGGAAATGGTGGATTGGATTATTTGTGATTGCTTTTTATCGAGTTACCGAGTCTAAAAACATTTCGAAGAAACTTAATAACGGAAAATTGGGTTATAGAATAGGCGTATTTCGAAATTAGAGAGAAAGTAGGTTGGAAAAATGAACGGTGTTTGAAAAATATACAACTACAAGGAGCTGGAGTACCTAACTGAAGTATGTTAGTATGTTTTAAAGATTTTACGATTTGACATTAAAAATAATTATAGATAATGTATCTCAATAGCCACAAAAGAACTAACCAGAAAAGGAATTTCTGGCAAAAACATAACAATCTGCACTATTAGCCTTGAACAGACAACGTGTTATATTGGGGCTAGTACTAGAGTGTCACCAAGATTTATCTAACGTCTCTGCAGATAACAATATTATCCTGAGGTGGGTTAAAGGGCACGATAGGAGCATTGCCGATTCTTTAGCCAGGGAACTAAAAATTTTAGAACCCAGTTACACCTACGGCCTAACGTTTCGACAATTGCGGAACTAGCCAAACGTTACACCCATGCTCAATCCCTTAAGAGTTGGGATGGAATCAAAGGAAACATTCTTGCCAGGATCACCTTGGGCGACCCTGGGAAGCTGGCGTCAAAGAAATATTTAGCGATAACTAGGAAAAACTTACGTTTAACAGTAGGATTTCTGACTGGCCACTGTCAACTAAGGAAACACCTCCTTACTATGAAGCTAGTGCGAACACACCTCTATGCAGGATGTGTGAACAGGAAGATAAAACTGTCTTATGCAAGTGTCCGGAGTTATCGTCAATAAGAGAGTGTGTGTTCGGTGAGTCTTGGCCTACACCTGCCGATATAAAGGAGATGTTTCCTAGTGACCTGTCCACCTTCCTTGAAAGAACAGGATGGACGATGACCTAGAAGGACAACTCCTCGGGAGATAATTATAGATAAAGTTTGGTTTGTCTAATGAACTCCATCAGAGCGTCATTTACTATCTTGTTATGCGCAAGATTTAGTGACAATGAAACTTGAAGGTATGGGACGAAAATGAAAATGGCGCTTCTAGTGTTAAGTAGCTCGTACCAAAAATTTTTATTCATTTTCAGCCCTTCTTCCATCCCCCAAGAGTTTGTTATTAACTTCTGGGAAGCTCAGTATAGAATTATAGAAGTAAGAATTGAAATTGTATGGAAATTTTTAAGAAAAGATTTATTTAATTAAAAAATATTTTTTCTGTGACATTGTTGCTTCACATTTCTCTGATTTTGCGGCAAATTTATGGGAAAACTTTTCGAAGTGAACATTCGCGAAATAAGTTTTATCAAATCTGGAAAATTTCCGTCATATTTTATGGAAACATCGCAGGGTATCCCGGGGGATAACAAGAAAAAATATATTTAGAAAACTTAATGTGAAGGCGTCAAAAAGTGCCATGAAATTTGCGAAAAACGAGTCTGCATCAAGAAAAGTGTTAACGTTGAAATGCAACAATCTAATTTGTTTAAATCTTCAATATTATTGAACTAAGTTTAATGTATATATGTGACGTGTTTCGCTAAAAAAGTAGCTTTCTCAAAACGAGAGCTTAGTTTAAATTTAATGAAGATTTAAACAAATTAAATTGTTTTCTTTCATCAGTTAGTGTGAATCTTCTAGTAAAGGCCTCTTCTATTCAAAAAAAGTATTTTAAATATACCATAAAGCTATGGATATTGAACTGAAATTTTGGAAAAAAAATTTCTACAGACCAGTAGGTATAGGTTATCTACTAAAAAAAATTGACAAAAGCAAAGTTTGTGAAAAAAGACTTTCCAATAGTGTGAAATTTTAGAAAATTCAATATCTGAAATTCAAAATAGAAGAAAATACGGAAGGAAGAGAGACCAGCGTGATACAATATATACAGGGTGTTTTCAAATGTAAAAGGGCATATTTTGATGGAAAAATATTTTTCATTTTTCAATCCAGTGGTGTAGATTTGGCAAAAAATGTTACCCCTCCCCTTCCCTTTTTTTACGCCACTGACTTTTGAAGCAATTTTCATCCAATTTCCTATTCCTCAATGGTTTTCACGTGAAAAACGAATAACCTATCAAAAGATTTGTAGTTTTCAAGATATTTAATGATTTCATGAAGTCTGCAAGGTCACTTTTTAATAATAATTTAAAAAAAAAATTATTTTTTTCAATAACTACCAAGTACTTATGGTTGGAATATGTAACAGGAACGAAATTTATGAAACAGCAGTGCATCTAAAATATTCGGAGAAGATTGTTGAAAATATTTGTCCAAACTTGTGAATTTATTAATAAAAGAATTAAGCATGCAGCCAGAAACTTACAAGAGATGTTCAAATTTTCAAATTCCCACCTAACGACACACACTTTAAAATAAAATTACTCGCAATCTTACAGCACCTCCCCTTCCCACCCACCGTGTCAGATCAAAGTTATATTTTTTTAAATGGGACATCCTGACTTCTCTATTGCAATTATAAAAGGTTGTAGTAAGTTATACAGTGTATTAAAAAAAGTTCTAGCCAGTTGCTACTGAAAATCGAAATGAGCTCAACACTCTGTATACCATATCTAAAAATCCGTATACAGGGCGACTCCATACTCAAATACAGATTTTTAAATACACTGTATAAGTTAACACAACCTTATATTATTGAAATAGGGAGAAGTGAATTCAAATTCAAAGTAAAATACAGGGTGTCTTATTTTAAAAAATGTAACTTTGATTTGGTACGGCGTGGTAGAGCATGCTGTATCTACATTTGCGACTAATTCCAAAATGTAAGTGTTTTTAGGAAAATTCATTTAAATATCTTTATAACATATTGGAATATCTCACACTAATGACTCACCCAGTATTCATTGAGGGACAAAGATCGTCTTCTTCTTTGCTGCTGTTAAATATTTGTGTCATTTTGTAATTTCAAGGTTTAGGTTACTAGAGACGGACCAGATGACTGCAGGAACCTCACAAGGTACCTGAGAGAAGAAAGAAAAGAAGTGGAGTGGTATACGTATATGCCACAAGAAGACAGGAAAGAAGACACGAAATGCGTGAAGTGCGGAGGACCACACCGATCCAACGACTGCCCACGACCGAAGACCAAGCCAGCCACAAACAAAAACAAAACAACAGATCCTCGAACAGGTGAAAAAGCTAATGGCTTAAAGTCGCTTGTAAGAGATCGGAAGAAAAGAAGACACACTCTATAAGGGTGTTTTCAGCCGAAATTTCCGGCTGAGGATGCACTTTGTAGAGGCAGTGCAAACACGCACAACGGAAGACCACCGAGGTTACACGGCCAAAGAGAAGACGGCTCGCCCCCAGCTGCTAGCCCTTTTAGCTAGGGACGAGCTGTACGCCGAAACGCGAACTACGATGATGAGACCCATTGGACGGGCTCATCAAGGTTGTGTGTGTGTGTAAGTCTTTCAAATACCTCAAAACTATTTGTACTGAACTGAAATTTCACTTTTAAAACATAAATATGAAGACAAATAAATTCACAAAAACCATAACTTGAATAGTTTGAATATTGTAAATATTTTTGTGTTAAAAACAGACGTTTACATGCAATATACTTATAGACTGCTTAAAAACTTCAAAAATATTGGAAATATTGTGGACATGAAAATAAAATACTGTAAAAATGTAATCTCATCATTTTGATGTTTTCCATTTACTTAACATGTTAATACATATTGATGCAAATAACTTACGACCTATAAAAGTTATGAAAAAATTTTGTGAAGATAAGTTTTAGCCAATAAAACGGTCTACAAAAAATATCCTATAAATTTTTTTTATAAACTTGGTTATAGCGTCGAAAAATTGAAAAAAATTTTATCACTAATTCAACTTTAACCTTGAATATTTTTAAAAGGAAGAAAAATATCAAAAAATTATAGTTGCACTATTTTGTAGAGCATAAAATTTACAAGAATAATATTTCTGTAACGCTCTCTGCACGAGTCGTAAAATTCTAAAGCACGAGACAATTTTGTTTCCATGTTATTTAAATGCATCATAGAAATGATTAATTTGGCACCTCTTAACATAAATATGAAGAGCTTAAACTTTAACAGTATTTTTATTATTATAGTCCAACAAAATATTCAGTATATTTAAAAAAGAGCTTATTAGTACAATTTTTGCTAAAACAGTTTTCATTTGCAATGAGCTCAAATGCACTGTTATATAATTTTTTTAATAAGTCCGACCCTGTACATTATTTTTGCTTCAAAATGTACAGTCATATTAAGGACATGTTAGGTTATTTGCCCTGCAAAAAGAAAATGAATCGCCCGAAAAACCAAAAAAATATTTTCAATTAAAAAATGTACACCTTTATTTTGACCCACAGTGTATATAATTTTATTTATTATCAATAAATACGATTTAAAAAAGACACTTTATAAAATGTGATAAAAAAAACTTACCTATAGCAGTCAGAACACCCCAGAATCTCGTCACGGGAACCAATCCATCAAAAAACTTCTGCAACACCCGACCGCACTTCAAGCCGCCACTAATAGTGACACTTCCCGACGTACTTTCGCGGTTACCGACGGTGGGTGTGGGTTCCCCACCCGCCCCCAATCCCGGATTAAAAGTCGGAAACATTTTTTCAACTATCAGCGTTTACAGTACCAGATTTTATTCAAAAACGCGTTTTAAAAGAGTTATTGGAGGCATTATTTACGAAATTTCGTTAGATAAGACCGAATTTGCAGGGATTTTTCCCTGTATTGAAAGTCCACGTTACCTTTATCCCGAAAGGGAGCATTTGAAGGAATTTTCTCGTAGTTGATTCTAGAAATAAAAATAGGAAAATAAATTTAAGTCGTGGAAAAAATATAACTTTGATGTCTCACTTTATTTGACATCCTATACAGGGTTAGAGTTAAAATTATCTGTATATGGCAAAATATTTATAGTAAAATCATGAAAATTTCTACGTTTGGGTTTTCGGATACGATCTTTTTAACTAAAATATTTTCAAAGATGGCAGACTTCCGGTTCTACCGGAAGTCGACTGCAACTTTGTTATTTTGAATAGAACACCCTGTATATTAGTACATTTTTGAAATCTACGTAAAATTTTAGTATAGTTTTGTCCGAAAACTTTTTTCGAAAAATGCATACTTTTTGAGTTATTGATTTTTTTGTAAAAAGTTTGACAGTTGCAGACTCTTGTAAATTATTTTTTTACGAGGATACCATTGAAGATATGAAAATGGTCTCTGCTCGGTTGCTTTTAGCAAGGTCAGACGTATTTGAATCTATGTTGAAAAAATTTTCATTTTATACAGGGTGTGTATAAAAAGTGTTCAAAGTTTAACTTCATAAATATCAAATTTCTTTATTTTTTTAAATAGAACCACCCGGGTTTTTCCATTTCAATGCATTCAGGGGTGAAAAATAAGGCAAATTGATGTATACTTTTCTATACCTAAACCTTACCGTTATCCAGATATTAAATGTTTTCTGTAAATTTTGAGAGATGCAGGTGTGATCTAAATTTTATTTTGACCCGTTGATACAAGCACTGAGAGATAAAAAAGATTATGTAAATTTGCTTTTAATACATGGTAAATATGGCAAAGTTGTTACAAGAACATGTGCTTTATTTGCAGTAAGATATCCTGCATCTCTAAAAATTTACAGAAAGCATTCAATATCTGGATAACGGTAAGGTTTAGGTATAGGAAAGTATACATGAATTTGCCTTATTTTTTACCCCTGAATTCATTAAAATAAAAAAAACCGGGTGGTTCAATTAAATAAAATAAAGAAATTTGATATTTATGAAGTTAAACTTTGAACACTTTCTTTACACACCCTGTATAAAATGAAAAAATTGTCAACATAGATTCAAATAGGTCTGACCTTGCTAAAAGCAACCGAACAGAAACCATTTTCATATCTTCAAGGGTATCCTGTTAAAAAAATAATTTGTAAGGGTCTGCAACTGTCAAATTTTTTACAAAAAAATTAATGACTCAAAAAATATGCATTTTTCGAAAAAAGTTTCTAGACAAAAGTATACTTAAATTTTACGTAGATTTTAAAAAAATATTAATATACGGGGTGTTCCATTTTAAATATAAAAGTTACAGTCGACTTCCGGTAGAACCGGAAGTCTGCCATATTTGAAAATATTTTAGTTAAAAGGATCGCATCCGAAAACCGAAACGTAGAAATTTTCATGATTTTACTATAAGTATTTTGCCATATACAGATAGTTTCAACTCGTCGTGGGACACCCTGTATATTTAAAAACAATTTTAATATTTAGCGTTTAGTAATAAACAAAATAATATTAAAGTGACAAACGTGTTTTAAAAAAAAAGTTAGCTATGAAATGATAAAATACCTAAATACGTCACATAATATTACTCATATTAGTTATTTATTGTATTAGTGTTTTATTCAAGCAAGAAACTTTAATTTTCTCAAGTGGATAAAACAAAATTAAAACACTAATACAATACAACGTTTTATCCACAATCACAGTTATTTAGAATCAGATTTTATCAAAAAGTAATTTGACAGCAGCTGTAATGTCAAAAATAAAATAACTAAAATTTACGTAATTGATTCAATATTGTATTTTTAATTATTATACCTACAAGTGTGGATATAACTCGAATTATAATGTGATTATGGATAAAATAGATTTAATTTCTACCAAGAACTTGACAATTATTAAAAAACATGTCAAAACGTTAAAAACGGTGTAGAAATAATTGTAATATTCTTCTGTTTGTACCTATAGTTACAAAAAGAATATTGTAAATCTTGTAACAAATATTTCATTAATAAATCTTGAATCTTGAATATGTTGCAAAATTAATTAAAAATACTCACCTAAATATGTCCATGACGATAATTTTAGGTATACCACAGCTTATAGCCAACAAGTTTATGCTGAAGCTCTTTACCGATGTTTTTTGTAGGTTTGTAAAAAATTGTTGATATTCATAGCAAGCGAATAAATAGAGATGGGGAGTTTTAAAACATAAAGAGTTGGTACTGTTAATTTATTTTCATTTTTAACAGGTTGAAATTAAATAGATTTTAGAATATTTTTTGAAGTAAATCGTGATAAACTAAAAGTGGTTGAGTATATTTGAGAAAATTTCCTTTTATCAGGGGCGTACCATGGAATGTTTTAATAAAACTAATTTATTTGTAAAATAATTCATTATAGTACAGGGAATGAAGCTCAAAAAAAGGTAAAACCTCGCAATTTTTTCGTCCAGCATGGATTGACTTGAAATTTTAACAGGAGGTAGGTGATAGCCGAAGGTTCAAAATCTATATCGAATTGAAGGGTGCTAAACGGTTTTTAGGGGTGAAAACTACCCTTATTTGTCAAAAATCATAAAATAACATTTTAAACCTGAAAATGGGTAAGATTTGGTTTGGATAAGTTGAATAATGATTGTTTTGAGCTTTGGAATACAATTTCATCATATTTCAACCCTTAAAAAGCAGCCCCTGTTACAGCTTAATGTAAAAAAAATCACGAATCCTTAAAAAATGATTTCGCCTCTGATTGATTTGCATTAAAATTTGGGATTAGGATCAACTCACCCTCTGCTTTATATATCATGTCATGCCAACGAACCCTGATTGTTTCTTAGGGGTGAAAACTACCCCTAAATGTCAAAAATTAAAAAATAGCATTATAAATCTTAAGATAGGTGAAAATTGGTTTGAATTAGTAAAATGATGAATTTGTTACATTTCAAAATACAATTGTATACTTTTTCAACCCTTAAAAATCGACTGTTATTAGTGTTATATGTAAAAAAAATGTTTTGCCAAGAGAAAAATAATTAATGCTAATAGGGTAAGTATGTAAGTTAAATCTCTTTAGACCCTTTCGTTTTTAAATGGGGTGAGTTTGAAGGGCTAAAAAAAAGTGGTGCTCGTGCGTAAATAGACGTTTTAAACGGCTATATCTCGTCAAATATTAACTGTACAAAAAATCTACTTACAGGAAAATTTTTGTCATAAAAAAAGCTACAATTTCGTTTTTTAACTTTGCTTGTACCTCTAATATTTTCGGAGTTATTTTGAAAGAAAGGGTAAAAAATACAAAATTATGAAAAATAACTTTTTACTTTAAGCCATAATTTTTCGAAAACTATGAATTTTAAATTGGTTAAACTTCTCGGACATATTAACCATACATGTACAAAGAGAATTGCACAAAGGGTAAAGATCAATTTCAATTAGGGGGGTAGTTAGGGGGTTGTTTTCACCGATTTTTTTTTTATATAAAATTCAGTACTGACATTATTTTTGTCATAATTCACTCAATTTTGAAGCTACAGACTTTTTTTTTAAAGAAAGGTGTAATTATGCTCTTTGGAAAAGATTCTTTGAGTTTTCTACGAAAAATGCATCATTTTTCCGGTATTTGACTTTGAATCTATCACATTTTGCATTTGGGAAAAAAAGCTAATCATTGTTGGGCCATATCTCGGTTCCTATTGGTTTTAGAAAAATTATAAAAAAGGGTTTTGCTTGTGTTTTTAAAAGCTACAATTTTGCTCTTCACAGTTTTTTTGATAAAATGAATAATTTTCGAGTTATAAAAAATTGCCATGTGAAATGCTTCATTCCCTGTACTATTAATAACGTAACTGTAACGTAACATAAATCTGAAACAAGGGTCTCAAAATAATGTTATATAAAGTGCACGTTGTATTCAAGACACAGGTACCTATATAGGTATTCCCCAAGGACTAAGGACAAAACAATGCTTTAGAAAATGTTACATGACAATATTTCAGTACAATTCAGTTTAGATATTGCATAAGTTATATCGTATTGTATGTAAGAGAAACCATACATATTTATCCTATCCGAACAATACTATTTCGAAAATTTATTTGACAGATATGTAAATTGCTTTTTCGAAATGCATACGAAAAGGAGAATTTAAAATATGTTCAATAAATAATTTAAAAGGTAGAGAGAAAGAAAGAAAGGTAGCAGAGTGTCTATAACGCAAAATACAGTGGCTGAGGAGAGGGAGTTTCTGTATAAGGTTGTTTTAAAACGATGTATCCAGGCTTTAATTAGATTTCGATTGCTTTGATAGGAGCCGGTTGAAATCAGAGTGGGAAGTATTTTAATAACGAAAGAGAGAAAGCAGTAAAGATGGGAAGAATTTATTAAACAGAAATAAATACTTGGGGGTGGATATTTCCTGGTAATTAGTGACATTGAAGTTATACAAGTCTCAAAGTAGTACAGTAACTGAACACCTGAAAATATCGAAAGGGGGAAAATGGCTAGTGTTGTCGCGAGACGAGACAAAATGTGTCTCTCGTCTCGTCGAGAGAGGGGGAGACGAGACGAGAGACGACCTTCTCTCGTCTCGTCTCGCTTTTCTCGTGATTTAAACCAAATATAGTAAAAACTAAGCTAAATTTTAACGCGTTAAGGTTAGGTTCTACCATATTCTACCAAATGCGTTAAAGCTTTGCTTGGTATTTACTACAGGGTAGCCCATTAGTGCGACAAAGTTCAATATCTCCTGCACCAATAAAGATTACAGGAAATCGTTTGACGAAGCTTATTAAGGGTGCCTGTTATAAAATTATTTTTCTCTATAAACGGAGCTCACATGGAATGATAGTTATGAGTCTTCGCATTGTGATGAACTTTGAATCATCAGAAAATGTCACTTTTTTGCCGAGTTATGGAACAATTCGTCCGCCCGCTCACAAGTGAATGCATAGACAGCAGAATTCCTACAGGCAGAGCAGCAGCAGAAGTGAGGAGACTTTTAGGTCTGATTATCTCGATAACTATAGAATTTTCGAAAAAAATGATAGGGACCATTTCTGTAGATAATAAAACGATCTTGATTTTTTACCCGAAGAAAAATTCTCTAATTCGCATATTTAGCCAGATATTAGCGAGAAACCCGTTTTCCAGGGTTCAGGGGGCCATTTTCCCCCCTTCCGTAAACTCAATCGCGTTATATTTTTTCTCGTTTAAAAACACCTGCCGTTACCGACAAATTGAGCCCAAAGTGAAGTCTTGACGGACTTTTCATGAGCTTTGTCCCTTCATTTACTGGACTAAAGGACATTAAGAAAGCTACCATTTCACTGACATATTATATAAATAGTTATACTACAGATCCTTCATGATTATATTTTTTACTAAACACATTTTTCTAGAATCTACAAACCTTTTTTGATTGAACAGCTTAGATCCAAAAGAATATCATTCGTGCATTTTATGCCTCATCAATCACATGAATAACATAGCACTACGCGATTTCCCAAACGAATTTCCCGGCTTTCCGGCAATGTATATCCGCCGCGAGGAAAATTCAGCATCACACTGACATGAAGAGCGGAAGATGAGTTTTCTGATTTTCTCTCAAGCTCACGCGCTAATGCTGAGTCCAGAGTGGGGACGATGGACCCAAATCTAAATTTTAACGTCTACACAGCACTACACTGCTAAAATGTAACAGTTAACTTGTGTTTTTGCGGTTATATTACAGCTAATATTCTGTATTATTTGCCTATTAAAAAATAATTATCAGCTTAATTTAAAATAATCTACTTTTTACTATAAAATTTTAGATGATTTAACCAATGGGCAAAGTACAATCCTGCCTCTTTTAAACATCTGTGAATTTTATTCTCAATTTCTAACTATTTAATATTCCTGTATCTAAAACATCCTGTGCAACAGGAAAAGTAGTATATAATATTTTTCTGCCGAGTATGTGGCATTGGTATTTAATTTAAAGGATAAAATAAAACAATAACTGTTTGATACAAGTTTTGTATGTAATATACTTTTAATAGTTTACCACACAACATATAGAAAAGTATTACTGGTTGCCTATTAGTAATTTCATGTAAAAGAAGAACAGCTAATGTCAGAACTGTGAGATGTCATGCATAACGATTTTTAGGTTAGTTTAATTTAAGACAAAATGTCTTCGAGTTTCGATTTATCCTCTACTGAACGACAATTAGTCGAACAAAAAGCACTCAGAAGAAGTGAATTGCGACAGCAATTCTTAAAATTAAAATCAAATCCATTTATTCATGTAAAAGGTGAAGGTGGCACAGTGGTAAGTGTATTTGAAGTTTCATAATTCAGCTGTTATGTCATCCAAAAACAGTTCAAGTATGTAGTGTATTACATATTATTAGTACTATTTGCTTTATTTTCAGTTTGATCCTGCCTTGTTAAGATACCAAGCATTAAAAGTAAGCGGATTTGAATACTTCAAACCATCTGGTAAAAATGCAATTGCTGGACTATTCTTCATGGTCCTTCCAATGGCAGGATTCTTTTATGCAATGTATACTAGCAAAAACACACAAGAGGCTAAATATAGAAGAGGAGAAGTAGCTTACAAGGATCGCAATTTTAAATTTATCTAGGTATTCGAAGTATATACAGTGTAGTCATCTTTATTGTTAAAATATAAGTATTTAAGATAACTTATCGTGTTTTTAAATGTTTATACACACCTAGTGCATTGTGGAAGTTGTTATTTTGTGTTTAGTGCTTCCTAATTGTCTCCAGGCAAGTTTTTTACAATATACAGTGTGGATATCACTCAAAATGTCTCCTATAGAACTCCTCCTTAACTTTGTTTAACGAGGTGGAATACTACAGTTCTGTCGGTTTACCTCTCCATTCAATGTGAATGTTGATTCGTCAGAAAAAAGAATGGTACCTCATTTCTGTTCAGCTTATTCATCAATCTTTCGCAGAAATCCATTCTACGATCTGGATCATCTTCTGTTAACTCCTGCACAAAAATGTATTTTGTAGGGATGAAGTTTTTCTTTATGAAGACATCTTAGAACAGTTGTATGACCAACATTATTTTCACGGGCAATTTGACGTGTACTTGAAGTTGGATTCTCTTCGACACTTAACAAAATATCCACTTTCACATCATCTTCAACGAAGTGTGGTTTTCTTTTCAATGGTTTGACATGTCCAAGTTCTCTGAATTGTGCATGAATTTTAGACACAATACTTTGTGAAATATTAGGTGATTCGGGATACCTGTGATTAAATAAGTTTGCCACTTCAACTTGACTTCTGCAGTTATCCCCGTACCCGATCATCATTAAAATCTCAATTCGGTGAGTGTCAGTTAAATATTTCATTGTTATGTCGACAAGGAAAGAGTGTTTGACAAAGATTTTACTTTTTCAGTATAAACTGTCAACACATCAACAACTGACAGAATAGAAAACAATTCACATTATTTACAGATTTAAAACAATCCACATTATTTACCGATTTTGTCTAATTATTGGCGTTTTTAGGCAATTTTTAGGTATTTATGATAAAATTCATGGGCGTAGCAGGTTTTGTTTAATACACAAATACGTCTAATAATTAGTTTGTTTAGATTTTTGATAAATCCATATTTAGCTAATTTAAAAAAGTACCAATATTTCAAGTGTAGGTAATTAATTATTAATTTTAAAATTTCACCCTGTGTAATTCGTAATTGACCATACATTATTTAGTTTGTTGGAATCGGTTCATCAAGAGGATTTCAAATATACAGGGTGTTTCATTAAAAAAACAACACCGACTATGGCATACTTGCGTGAATCACCCTGTACATTTACATTTATGCTTACATAAACCACAACTCATTTCAAAAGTTGACGTATCTCGGCATTTTTCATAATTTTCTAAAATAATGACATAAAGAATTTTATCCCATAAGTGGTTTTCACACTGTATATAATATAAATGTTGGTTGGGTTGTTACAAATATTAAAACAAATTTTTCAAGATATAAATGTTTATTGTTTAAAATTACAAAGTGGACACAGCCTATCTTAAATTAACCATCCTACAAGTATAAAATAAATCACAAACTTGAGAAAAATATACAATATTCAATTCAACTTAAATTTATTAAAGAAGAATGTAAAAAATGAAGTATTTGGAGAGAAAAAACCATTAATATCAAAAATTTATAAAAATAGTTGCGACAGAACCACAATTTTCAAAAAATGATAAAATAGAGAGCAAAATGATTATTTTTTATCCAGAAAAAATTACACAACAGGATAACTAGCTTGAGTAGCAATACCACAAGCATTATCCTTATTTCTCGCCATTTTAATATAACCGTCCAATCCCCATGTTGAACCCCATGAATTCTTCACGAGCCAGTAATCCAAACCGTCATCAGTAGTTCCATACCCGACAACTAGTACACCATGATCTAACTGCTCTGAACTACAATCGGGATCTGAATAGACTCCTGTAAATGAAAAAATTGAAAAACGTGTCACGGGACACACGGTAACAACTTTAGTTCCTTTTAAGCAATAATCAAATTTTTTGAATCAATAAATAAATACACATATTATATCAATATAAGAATTTATTATACTCTGGATAAAACTTCATTCAACAATCCATATATAATCGATTATTTCTAATCGATCAACAATCGATTATCATCAATTGATTAATAATCGATGATTTTTGATCGATTATCAGCAATCGATTTCCAGCAGTCGACTAATAATCGATTATCAGCAATCGATTACTCATAGATTTCCAGCAGTCCATTAATAATCGATTATCAGCAATCGATTAATAATCGATCATCAACAATCTAATAATAATCGATTAACCTCTATCGATTATCATCAATCCTTCATCAACAATCGATTAATAACCGAGTGTATATAATCGATCAACAATCGAATATTTTCAATCGATTAAAAGTCGATTGTTTCCAATCGATCAACAATCGATTATTATCAATTGATTAATAATCGATTATTTTTGATCGATCAACGGCCCCCCGGTCGCTCCAACCTAACGTAAAGAACTAAAGTTCTAAAAATTATTAAAAAGATTTTCAAAAAATATTAGAGTAACTTACCATCTCTGTATAAGTGGAAAGTGTCTCTACTGGCGTCAATAGCTACAGAAACAGGCCCTACTGTTGCTACAGCGGCTTTTAGAGCGTCTTCACTTCCAGATTCGATATCGGTGAATCCTTTATCAGTGGCTCCAACAAATTTCGGTTTGAACAAACATTTTTCATCTTCGGCCTGGAATGAAATGAATTTTTAGATACAAAAATAGTTGGAATAAACAAATACCAACCTTATAAGGATACGAAGCTTCAGTATCGATACCTTTGTTGGCTTTTACGTAACGGAACGCGTTGTCCATAAGTCCACCGTTACATCCGTTATTGCCGAATTTTTTAGAACAATCTACCAAGTTTTGTTCGGATAACGATACCAATTTACCTGTTCGTCTAAAATGTTGTCCTTCAAGAGATCCGGTCTAAAAAAAATTGTTTTAAAGAAATATTACCCCCTGTGAAACTATTTTATGCTTACAGCACTGAAACTCCAGCAGGATCCGCATTGTCCTTGATCCTTAACATTGGTAACGGCTCCTTTTTCTCTCCAATCGACTGAATCGGGTAATTTTACGTTAGCTGGGGGGATGAAAGTTAATGAATCATCATTATATTCGCCTCCTAATAGATTTGTGGATTTGTTGTAACCGTTTACAGCTGCGGTGAATTCGTGGTGAAGCATATCAGCATATTTATTCAAACCTGAAGTATAAAATATT